>JAGTTD010000019.1:17140305-17257391 GCA_018398585.1 Simmondsia chinensis | reverse complement strand
GTTTTCTAAGAACACACTAAGACAAGTTGATTTCACACAATTTAGACCAATCACACACGGTGTATGATTGGTTATACACCACTATTTACATAAAACACATTAAAATAAGTAGATTTCACACCCTTAAAACCTATCGTACACAGTGTATGATTGATCATACACCACTAATTGCTTAAAACACACTAAAACAAGTAGTTTTCACACCATTTAGACCAGTCATGCATGGTGTACGACTGATCTTTCACCGCTAATGACTTGAAAGACGCTAAAACAAGTTGATTTACACAACTAAAACCTACCACACACGGCATATTATTGATCATACTCCACTATTTTTAAAAACACAGTAAAATAGGTTGATTTCACTCCATCTAGACCAATCATACACGGTGTACGATTGATTCTATACCACTATTTACTTATAACACATTAAAACAAGTTGATTTTACACCCCTAAAACCTATCATACACGGTGTAAGATAGATCATACACCGCAAATTGCTTAAAACACACAAAAAAAAGTTATTTTCACACCATTTAGACCAATCATACACGTTGTACGATTGATCATACACCACTATTTACATATAACACATTAAAACAAGTTGATTTTACACCCTTAACACTTATCGTACACGGTGTATGATTGATCATACACCACAAATTGCTTAAAACACACTAAAACAAGTTGTTTTGACACCATTTAGACCAATCATACATGGTGTGTGATTGATCTTACACCACCAATGACATGAAAGACACTAAAACCAGTTGATTTACACCACTAAAACCTATTACGCACGGCGTACGATCGATCATACACCACTATTTTCTAAAAACAGATTAACACAAGTCGATTTTACACTCTCAAAACCTATCATACACGGTGTATGATTGATCATACTCCACTATTTTCTAAAAATGCACATAAACAAGTTGATTTCACACCATTTAGACTAATCATACACGGTATATGATTGATCATACAATACTATTTACTTTAAAAGTATTAAAACAAGTTGATTTTACACCCTTAAAACTTATCACGCACGGTGTATGATTGATCATACACCACTAATTGCTTAAAACACACTAAACCAAGTTGTTTTCACACCATTTAGACCAATCGTACACGGTGTATAATTGATCTTACACCACTAATGACTTGAAAGGCACTAAAACAAGTTGATTTGCACCATTAAAACCGATCACACACGGTGTATGATTGATCATACACCACTATTTTCTTAAAAATGATTAACACAAGTTGATTTTACACCCTTAAAACCTATAATACAAGGTGTATGATCGATCATACACCACTATTTTCAGGAAACACAAAAAAAAAGTTGATTTCACTCCATTTAGACCAATCATGCACGGTGTATGATTGATCATTCACCACTATTTACGTAAAACACATTAAAACAAGTTGATTTTACACCCTTATAACCCATCATACCCGGTGTATGATTTGTCATACACCACTAATTGCTTAAAACACATTAAAACAAGTTGTTTTCGCACCATTTACACCAATCATACGCGGTGTATGCTTGATCTTACTCCACTAATGACTTGAGAGACACCAAAATAAGTTGATATACCCCATTAAAACCTATCAATACACAGTGTATGATTGATCATACACCACTAATTGCTCAAAACACACAAAAACAAGTTGTCCTCACATCATTTATACCAATCGTACATGGTGTAAGATTGATCCTACAACACTAATGACTTCAAAGACCCTAAATACAGTTGAATTACACCCGTAAAACCTATCACACACGGTGTATGATTTAGTATACACCACTGTATTCTTAAAAAAGATTACCACAAGTTGATTTTACACCATTAAAACCTATCATACACGGTGTATGATTGATCGTACGCCACTATTTTCTTAAAACATAGTAAAACAAGTTGATTTCACACCATTTAGACAAATCATGCACGGTGTATGATAGATCATACACCACTATTTGCTCAAAACATATTAAAACAAGTTGATTTTACACACTTAAAACCTATGATACATGGTTGATTTATAGCAATTAAACCTATCATACACGGTCTATGATCGATCATACACCTCGATTTTCTTGAAACAGATTAACATAAGTTGATTTACACCCTTGAAACCTATCATACACGGTGTATGACTGACCATACACACTAAAAACCAATCATACACGGTTTATGATTGATCATACACTACTAATTGCTTAAAACACACTTACACAAATTGATTTTACACCATTAAAACTTATCATACCCCGCTAATTACTTAAAAAACACCGTCAAAATTTTATTTCACACCATTAAACCCTTTCATACAGCGTGTATGATTGATCATATGCCGCTAATTACTTGAAACACATTAATACAAGTTCATTTCACACAATTAAAACCCATCATAATGGTGTATTGATCATGCACCACGAATTACTTAAAACGCACTTACACAAATTGATTTTACAGCATTAAAACTTATCATGCACCACCAATTACATAATACACACTTACACAAATTGATTTTACACCATTAAAACTTATCATACACCGCTAATTACTTAAAAAACACCTACAAAATTATATTTCACACCATTAAACCCTTTCATACACCGTGTATGATTGATCATACACTACTAATTACTCGAAACACATTAATACAAGTTCATTTCACACAATTAAAACCCATCATACAGGGTGTATTGATCATACACCACGAATTACTTAAAACACACTTACACAAATTGATTTTACACCATTAATACCCATCATACACGGTGTATGATTGATCATAAACCACTAACTATTTAAAACTCACTGGCACAAATTGATTTTACACCATTAAAACTTATCATACACCGTGTATGATTGATTGTACACCTTTAATTAATTAAAACACATTAATACAAGTTCATTTCACACCATTAAAACACATCATGCACGGTGTACGATTGATCAAACACCGCTAATTACTTAAAACATGCTAACTCAAATTAATTTTACACCATTAAAACTTATCGTACACCGAGTGTGAATGATCATACACCACTACTTACTTGAAACACCGCAATACAAGTTCATTTCACACCCTTAAAACCCATCACACACGGTTTGTGATTCATCATACACCACAAATCACTTCAAACACATTAAAACAAGTTGATTTCACACCATTTAAACTTATCATACACCGTGTATGATTTATCACACACTACTTGTTACTAAAAACACACTTACAAAAATTGATTTCACACCATTAAAACCTGTCATACACCGTGCATGATTGATCATACACCGCTAAGTACTTGGAACACACTTACACAAATTGATTTTACACCATTAAAACTTGCCATACACCGCTAATTACTTTAAAAACACCTACACAATTTTATTTCACACCATTAAAA
Source organism: Simmondsia chinensis (assembly GCA_018398585.1). NCBI lineage: Eukaryota > Viridiplantae > Streptophyta > Magnoliopsida > Caryophyllales > Simmondsiaceae > Simmondsia > Simmondsia chinensis. The sequence continues at coordinate 17,253,966 of JAGTTD010000019.1, read as the reverse complement.
CCTTTCACACACCGTGTGTGATTGATCACACACAACTAATTACACGAAACACATTAATACAAGTTCATTTCACACAATGAAACCCATCATACACGGTGTATTGATCATACACCACAAATTACTTAAAACACACTAACACAAATTGATTTTACACCATTAAAACTCATCATACACCGTGTATGATTGATCATAGACCCCCAATTACTTAAAATACTCTTACACAAATTGATTTTACACCCTTAATACCCTTCATACACGGTGTATGATTGATCATAAACCACTAACTATTTAAAACTCACTGACACAAATTGATTTTATACCATTAAAACTTATCATACACCGCGTATGATTGATCGTATATCTCTAATTAATTGAAACACGCCAACACAATTTCATTTCAGACCTTAAAAATGCATCGTACACTGTGTTTAATTGATCAGATACCACTACATACTTCAAACACGTTAAAACAAGTTGATTTCACACAATTTAAACCTATCACACACAGTGTATGATTGATCATACACCACTAATTTCTTAAAACACACTTACACAAATTGATTTCACACTAATAAAACCTATCATACACCGGGTATGATTGATTATACACCACTAATTACATAAAACACATTAACAAGTTCATCTCACACCATTAAAACCCATCATACACAGTGTACGATTCATCAAACACCACTAATTACTTAAAACACGCTTACTCAAAATGATGTTCTACCATTAAAACCTATCATACACCGTGTATGAATGATCATACACCACTAATTACTAGAAACTCAGCTATACAAGTTCATTTCACACCCTTAAAACCCGTCGTACACGGTTTGTGATTGATCATACACCACTAATCACTTCAAACACATTAAAACAAGTTGATTTCACACCATTTAAACATATCATACACCGTGTATGATTGATCATACGCCACTAATTACGAAAAACACATTTACAAAATTTGATTTCACACCATTAAAGCCTATCATACACCATGCATGATTTATCATACACCAGTAATTACATGAAACACATTAATACAAGTTCATTTCACACCACTCAAACCCATCATACACGGAGTATGATTGATCATACACCACGAATTACTTAAATCACACTTACACAAATTGATTTTACCCCAGTAAAACCTATCATACACCGTGTATGATTGATCATACATTACTAATTACTTGAAACACATTAATACAAGTTCATTTCGCACTATTAAAGCCCATCATACATTGTGTACGATTGATCAAACATCACTAATTGCTTAAAACACGCTTACGCAAATTTATTTTATACCATTAAAACTTATCATACACCGTGTATGAATGATCATACACCACTAATTACTTGAAACACAACAATACAAGTTCATTTCACACCCTTAAAACCCATCATACACGGTTTGCAATTGATCATACACCACTAATCACGTCAAACATATTAAAACAATATGATTTCACACCATTAAAACCTATCATACACCGCGCATGATTGATCATACACCGTGCATGGTTGATCATACACCATTATTTACTTGAAACACATTAATACAAGTTTATTTCACACCATTCAAACCCATCATACACGGAGTATGATAGATCATACATCACTAATTACTTAAAACACACTTACACAAATTGATTTCACACCATTAAAACTTATCATACACAGCTAATTACATAAAAAACACCTACACAAATTGATCTCACACCATTAAAACCTATCATACGCCGTGCATGATTGATCATACACCATTAATTACTTGAAACACATTAATACATGTTCATTTCACACCATTCAAACCCATCATATACGGAGTATGATTGATCATACACCACTAATTACTTAAAACACACTTACACAAATTGATTTTACACCATTAAAACTTATCATACCCCGCTAATTACTTAAAAAACACCGACAAAATTTTATTTCACACCATTAAACCCTTTCATACAGCGTGTATGATTGATCATATGCCGCTAATTACTTGAAACACATTAATACAAGTTCATTTCACACAATTAAAACCCATCATAATGGTGTATTGATCATGCACCACGAATTACTTAAAACGCACTTACACAAATTGATTTTACAGCATTAAAACTTATCATGCACCACCAATTACATAATACACACTTACACAAATTGATTTTACACCATTAAAACTTATCATACACCGCTAATTACTTAAAAAACACCTACAAAATTTTATTTCACACCATTAAACCCTTTCATACACCGTGTATGATTGATCATACACCACTAATTACTCGAAACACATTAATACAAGTTCATTTCACACAATTAAAACCCATCATACAGGGTGTATTGATCATACACCACGAATTACTTAAAACACACTTACACAAATTGATTTTACACCATTAATACCCATCATACACGGTGTATGATTGATCATAAACCACTAACTATTTAAAACTCACTGACACAAATTGATTTTATACCATTAAAACTTATCATACACAGTGTATGATTGATCGTACACCTCTAATTAATTGAAACACGCGTATACAATTTCCTTTCACACCTTTAAAACGCATCATACACTGTGTTTGATTGATCGTACACCGTTAATTTCTTAAAAAACGTAAAAACAATTTGATTTCACACCATTTAAACCTGTCATACACCGTGTATGATTGATCATACACTACTAATTACTTAAAACACACTTACACAATTTGATTTCACACCAGTAAAACCTATCATACATAGTGTATGATTGATTATACACCTCCGATTACTTAAAACACATTAATACAAGTTCATTTCACACCATTAAAACACATCATGCACGGTGTACGATTGATCAAACACCGCTAATTACGTAAAACATGCTAACTCAAATTAATTTTACACCATTAAAACTTATCATACACCGAGTGTGAATGATCATACAGCACTACTTACTTGAAACACCGCGATACAAGTTCATTTCACACCCTTAAAACCCATCATACACGGTTAGTGATTGATCATACACCACTAATCACTTCAAACACATTAAAACAAGTTGATTTCACACCATTTAAACTTATCATACACCGTGTATGATTGATCATACACTACTTTTTACTAAAAACACACTTACACAAATTGATTTCACTCCATTAAAACCTGTCATACACCGTGCATGATTGATCATACACCACTAAGTACTTGGAAAACACTTACACAAATTGATTTTACACCATTAAAACTTGCCATACACTGCTAATTACTTTAAAAACACCTACACAATTTTATTTCACACCATTAAAACCTTTCATACACCGTGTATGATTGATCATACACAACTAATTACACGAAACACATTAATACAAGTTCATTTCACACAATTAAAACCCATCATACACGGTGTATTGATCATACACCACGAATTACTTAAAACACACTAACACAAATTGATTTTACACCATTAAAACTTATCATACACCGTGTATGATTGATCATAAACCCCCAATTACTAAAAACGCTCTTACACAAATTGATTTTACACCATTAATACACTTCATACACAGTGTATGATTGATCATAAACCACTAACTATTTAAAACTCACTGACACAAATTGATTTTATACCATTAAAACTTATCATACACCGTGTATGATTGATCGTATACCTCTAATTAATTGAAACACGCCAATACAATTTCATTTCACACCTCGAAAATGCATCGTACACTGTGTTTGATTGATCATATACCACTACTTACTTCAAACACGTCAAAACAAGTTGATTTCACACAATTTAAACCTATCACACACAGTGTATGATTGATCATACACCACTAATTTGTTAAAACACACTTACACAAATTGATTTCACACCATTAAAACCTATCATACACCGTGTATGATTGATTATACACCACTAATTACTTAAAACACATTAACAAGTTCATCTCACACCATTAAAACCCATCATACACGGGGTACGATTCATCAAACACCACTAATTACTTAAAACACGCTTACTCAAAATGATGTTCTACCATTAAAACCTACCATACACCGTGTATGAATGATCATACACTACTAATTACTTGAAACTCAGCTATACAAGTTCATTTCACACCCTTAAAACCCGTCGTACACGGTTTGTGATTGATCATACACCACTAATCACTTCAGACACATTAAAACAAGTTGATTTCACACCATTTAAACATATCATACACCGTGTACGATTGATCATACGCCACTAATTACAAAAAACACATTTACAAAAATTGATTTCACACCATTAAAGCCTACCATACACCATGCATGATTTATCATACACCAGTAATTACATGAAACACATTAATACAAGTTCATTTCACACCACTCAAACGCATCATACATGGAGTATGATTGATCATACACCATGAATTACTTAAATCACACTTACACAAATTGATTTTACACCATTAAAACTTATCATACACAGTGCATAATTGATCATACACCGTGTGTGATAGATTATACACCACAAATTACTTAAAACACTCTTACACAAATTGATTTTACACCATTAATACCCATCATACACGGTGTATGATTGATCATAAACTACTAACTATTTAAAACTCACTGACACAAATTGATTTTATACTATTAAAAGTTATCATACACCGTGTATGATTGATCGTATACCTCTAATTAATTGAAACACGCCAATACAATTTCATTTCACACCTTTAAAATGCATCGTACACTGTGTTTAATTGATCATATACCACTAATTACTTCAAACACGTTAAAACAAGTTGATTTCACACCATTTAAACCTATCACACACAGTGTATGGTTGATCATACACCACCAATTACTTAAAACACACTTACGCAAATTTATTTCACACCAGTAAAACCTATCATACACCGTGTATGATTGATTATACACCACTAATTACTTAAAACACATTAATACAAGTTCATCTCACACCATTAAAACCCAGCATACACGGTGTACGATTCATCAAACACCACTAATCACTTAAAACACGCTTACTCAAAATGATTTTCTACCATTAAAACTTATCATACACCATGTATGAATGATCATACACCACTAATTACTTAAAACTCAGCTATACAAGTTCATTCCACACTCGTAAAACCTGTCATACACGGTTTGTGATTGATCATACACCACTAATCACTTCAAACACATTAAAACAAGTTGATTTTACACCCTTAACACCTATCATACACGGTGTATGATTGATCATACACCACAAATTGCTTAAAACACACTAAAACAAGTTGTTTTCACACCATTTAGACCAATCATACGAGGTGTGTGATTGATCTTACACCACCAATGACTTGAAAGACACTAAAACTAGTTGATTTACACCACTAAAACCTATCACACACGGCGTATGATTGATCATACGCCACTATTTTCTAAAAACAGATTAACACAAGTTGATTTTACACCCTCAAAACCTATCATACACGGTGTATGATTGATCATACTCCACTATTTTCGAAAAATGCACTAAAACAAGTTGATTTCACACCATTTAGACCAATCATACACGGTGTATGATTGATCATACAGCACTATTTAGTTTAAAAGCATTAAAACAAGTTGATTTTGCACCCTTAAAACTTATCATGCACGGTGTATGATTGATCAAACACAACTAATTGCTTAAAACACACTAAAACAAGTCGTTTTAACACCATTTAGACCAATCATACACGATATATGATTAATCTTACACCACTAATGACTTGAAAGGCACTAAAACAAGTTGATTTACACCATTAAAACGGATCACACATGGTGTATGATTGATCGTACTCCACTGTTTTCTAAGAACACACTAAGACAAGTTGATTTCACACAATTTAGACCAATCACACACGGTGTATGATTGGTTATACACCACTATTTACATAAAACACATTAAAATAAGTAGATTTCACACCCTTAAAACCTATCGTACACAGTGTATGATTGATCATACACCACTAATTGCTTAAAACACACTAAAACAAGTAGTTTTCACACCATTTAGACCAGTCATGCATGGTGTACGACTGATCTTTCACCGCTAATGACTTGAAAGACGCTAAAACAAGTTGATTTACACAACTAAAACCTACCACACACGGCATATTATTGATCATACTCCACTATTTTTAAAAACACAGTAAAATAGGTTGATTTCACTCCATCTAGACCAATCATACACGGTGTACGATTGATTCTATACCACTATTTACTTATAACACATTAAAACAAGTTGATTTTACACCCCTAAAACCTATCATACACGGTGTAAGATAGATCATACACCGCAAATTGCTTAAAACACACAAAAAAAAGTTATTTTCACACCATTTAGACCAATCATACACGTTGTACGATTGATCATACACCACTATTTACATATAACACATTAAAACAAGTTGATTTTACACCCTTAACACTTATCGTACACGGTGTATGATTGATCATACACCACAAATTGCTTAAAACACACTAAAACAAGTTGTTTTGACACCATTTAGACCAATCATACATGGTGTGTGATTGATCTTACACCACCAATGACATGAAAGACACTAAAACCAGTTGATTTACACCACTAAAACCTATTACGCACGGCGTACGATCGATCATACACCACTATTTTCTAAAAACAGATTAACACAAGTCGATTTTACACTCTCAAAACCTATCATACACGGTGTATGATTGATCATACTCCACTATTTTCTAAAAATGCACATAAACAAGTTGATTTCACACCATTTAGACTAATCATACACGGTATATGATTGATCATACAATACTATTTACTTTAAAAGTATTAAAACAAGTTGATTTTACACCCTTAAAACTTATCACGCACGGTGTATGATTGATCATACACCACTAATTGCTTAAAACACACTAAACCAAGTTGTTTTCACACCATTTAGACCAATCGTACACGGTGTATAATTGATCTTACACCACTAATGACTTGAAAGGCACTAAAACAAGTTGATTTGCACCATTAAAACCGATCACACACGGTGTATGATTGATCATACACCACTATTTTCTTAAAAATGATTAACACAAGTTGATTTTACACCCTTAAAACCTATAATACAAGGTGTATGATCGATCATACACCACTATTTTCAGGAAACACAAAAAAAAAGTTGATTTCACTCCATTTAGACCAATCATGCACGGTGTATGATTGATCATTCACCACTATTTACGTAAAACACATTAAAACAAGTTGATTTTACACCCTTATAACCCATCATACCCGGTGTATGATTTGTCATACACCACTAATTGCTTAAAACACATTAAAACAAGTTGTTTTCGCACCATTTACACCAATCATACGCGGTGTATGCTTGATCTTACTCCACTAATGACTTGAGAGACACCAAAATAAGTTGATATACCCCATTAAAACCTATCAATACACAGTGTATGATTGATCATACACCACTAATTGCTCAAAACACACAAAAACAAGTTGTCCTCACATCATTTATACCAATCGTACATGGTGTAAGATTGATCCTACAACACTAATGACTTCAAAGACCCTAAATACAGTTGAATTACACCCGTAAAACCTATCACACACGGTGTATGATTTAGTATACACCACTGTATTCTTAAAAAAGATTACCACAAGTTGATTTTACACCATTAAAACCTATCATACACGGTGTATGATTGATCGTACGCCACTATTTTCTTAAAACATAGTAAAACAAGTTGATTTCACACCATTTAGACAAATCATGCACGGTGTATGATAGATCATACACCACTATTTGCTCAAAACATATTAAAACAAGTTGATTTTACACACTTAAAACCTATGATACATGGTTGATTTATAGCAATTAAACCTATCATACACGGTCTATGATCGATCATACACCTCGATTTTCTTGAAACAGATTAACATAAGTTGATTTACACCCTTGAAACCTATCATACACGGTGTATGACTGACCATACACACTAAAAACCATTCATACACGGTTTATGATTGATCATACACTACTAATTGCTTAAAACACACTTACACAAATTGATTTTACACCATTAAAACTTATCATACCCCGCTAATTACTTAAAAAACACCGTCAAAATTTTATTTCACACCATTAAACCCTTTCATACAGCGTGTATGATTGATCATATGCCGCTAATTACTTGAAACACATTAATACAAGTTCATTTCACACAATTAAAACCCATCATAATGGTGTATTGATCATGCACCACGAATTACTTAAAACGCACTTACACAAATTGATTTTACAGCATTAAAACTTATCATGCACCACCAATTACATAATACACACTTACACAAATTGATTTTACACCATTAAAACTTATCATACACCGCTAATTACTTAAAAAACACCTACAAAATTATATTTCACACCATTAAACCCTTTCATACACCGTGTATGATTGATCATACACTACTAATTACTCGAAACACATTAATACAAGTTCATTTCACACAATTAAAACCCATCATACAGGGTGTATTGATCATACACCACGAATTACTTAAAACACACTTACACAAATTGATTTTACACCATTAATACCCATCATACACGGTGTATGATTGATCATAAACCACTAACTATTTAAAACTCACTGGCACAAATTGATTTTACACCATTAAAACTTATCATACACCGTGTATGATTGATTGTACACCTTTAATTAATTAAAACACATTAATACAAGTTCATTTCACACCATTAAAACACATCATGCACGGTGTACGATTGATCAAACACCGCTAATTACTTAAAACATGCTAACTCAAATTAATTTTACACCATTAAAACTTATCGTACACCGAGTGTGAATGATCATACACCACTACTTACTTGAAACACCGCAATACAAGTTCATTTCACACCCTTAAAACCCATCACACACGGTTTGTGATTCATCATACACCACAAATCACTTCAAACACATTAAAACAAGTTGATTTCACACCATTTAAACTTATCATACACCGTGTATGATTTATCACACACTACTTGTTACTAAAAACACACTTACAAAAATTGATTTCACACCATTAAAACCTGTCATACACCGTGCATGATTGATCATACACCGCTAAGTACTTGGAACACACTTACACAAATTGATTTTACACCATTAAAACTTGCCATACACCGCTAATTACTTTAAAAACACCTACACAATTTTATTTCACACCATTAAAACCTTTCACACACCGTGTGTGATTGATCACACACAACTAATTACACGAAACACATTAATACAAGTTCATTTCACACAATGAAACCCATCATACACGGTGTATTGATCATACACCACAAATTACTTAAAACACACTAACACAAATTGATTTTACACCATTAAAACTCATCATACACCGTGTATGATTGATCATAGACCCCCAATTACTTAAAATACTCTTACACAAATTGATTTTACACCCTTAATACCCTTCATACACGGTGTATGATTGATCATAAACCACTAACTATTTAAAACTCACTGACACAAATTGATTTTATACCATTAAAACTTATCATACACCGCGTATGATTGATCGTATATCTCTAATTAATTGAAACACGCCAACACAATTTCATTTCAGACCTTAAAAATGCATCGTACACTGTGTTTAATTGATCAGATACCACTACATACTTCAAACACGTTAAAACAAGTTGATTTCACACAATTTAAACCTATCACACACAGTGTATGATTGATCATACACCACTAATTTCTTAAAACACACTTACACAAATTGATTTCACACTAATAAAACCTATCATACACCGGGTATGATTGATTATACACCACTAATTACATAAAACACATTAACAAGTTCATCTCACACCATTAAAACCCATCATACACAGTGTACGATTCATCAAACACCACTAATTACTTAAAACACGCTTACTCAAAATGATGTTCTACCATTAAAACCTATCATACACCGTGTATGAATGATCATACACCACTAATTACTAGAAACTCAGCTATACAAGTTCATTTCACACCCTTAAAACCCGTCGTACACGGTTTGTGATTGATCATACACCACTAATCACTTCAAACACATTAAAACAAGTTGATTTCACACCATTTAAACATATCATACACCGTGTATGATTGATCATACGCCACTAATTACGAAAAACACATTTACAAAATTTGATTTCACACCATTAAAGCCTATCATACACCATGCATGATTTATCATACACCAGTAATTACATGAAACACATTAATACAAGTTCATTTCACACCACTCAAACCCATCATACACGGAGTATGATTGATCATACACCACGAATTACTTAAATCACACTTACACAAATTGATTTTACCCCAGTAAAACCTATCATACACCGTGTATGATTGATCATACATTACTAATTACTTGAAACACATTAATACAAGTTCATTTCGCACTATTAAAGCCCATCATACATTGTGTACGATTGATCAAACATCACTAATTGCTTAAAACACGCTTACGCAAATTTATTTTATACCATTAAAACTTATCATACACCGTGTATGAATGATCATACACCACTAATTACTTGAAACACAACAATACAAGTTCATTTCACACCCTTAAAACCCATCATACACGGTTTGCAATTGATCATACACCACTAATCACGTCAAACATATTAAAACAATATGATTTCACACCATTAAAACCTATCATACACCGCGCATGATTGATCATACACCGTGCATGGTTGATCATACACCATTATTTACTTGAAACACATTAATACAAGTTTATTTCACACCATTCAAACCCATCATACACGGAGTATGATAGATCATACATCACTAATTACTTAAAACACACTTACACAAATTGATTTCACACCATTAAAACTTATCATACACAGCTAATTACATAAAAAACACCTACACAAATTGATCTCACACCATTAAAACCTATCATACGCCGTGCATGATTGATCATACACCATTAATTACTTGAAACACATTAATACATGTTCATTTCACACCACTCAAACGCATCATACATGGAGTATGATTGATCATACACCATGAATTACTTAAATCACACTTACACAAATTGATTTTACACCATTAAAACTTATCATACACAGTGCATGATTGATCATACACCGTGTGTGATAGATTATACACCACAAATTACTTAAAACACTCTTACACAAATTGATTTTACACCATTAATACCCATCATACACGGTGTATGATTGATCATAAACTACTAACTATTTAAAACTCACTGACACAAATTGATTTTATACTATTAAAAGTTATCATACACCGTGTATGATTGATCGTATACCTCTAATTAATTGAAACACGCCAATACAATTTCATTTCACACCTTTAAAATGCATCGTACACTGTGTTTAATTGATCATATACCACTAATTACTTCAAACACGTTAAAACAAGTTGATTTCACACCATTTAAACCTATCACACACAGTGTATGGTTGATCATACACCACCAATTACTTAAAACACACTTACGCAAATTTATTTCACACCAGTAAAACCTATCATACACCGTGTATGATTGATTATACACCACTAATTACTTAAAACACATTAATACAAGTTCATCTCACACCATTAAAACCCAGCATACACGGTGTACGATTCATCAAACACCACTAATCACTTAAAACACGCTTACTCAAAATGATTTTCTACCATTAAAACTTATCATACACCATGTATGAATGATCATACACCACTAATTACTTAAAACTCAGCTATACAAGTTCATTCCACACTCGTAAAACCTGTCATACACGGTTTGTGATTGATCATACACCACTAATCACTTCAAACACATTAAAACAAGTTGATTTTACACCCTTAACACCTATCATACACGGTGTATGATTGATCATACACCACAAATTGCTTAAAACACACTAAAACAAGTTGTTTTCACACCATTTAGACCAATCATACGAGGTGTGTGATTGATCTTACACACCAATGACTTGAAAGACACTAAAACTAGTTGATTTACACCACTAAAACCTATCACACACGGCGTATGATTGATCATACGCCACTATTTTCTAAAAACAGATTAACACAAGTTGATTTTACACCCTCAAAACCTATCATACACGGTGTATGATTGATCATACTCCACTATTTTCGAAAAATGCACTAAAACAAGTTGATTTCACACCATTTAGACCAATCATACACGGTGTATGATTGATCATACAGCACTATTTAGTTTAAAAGCATTAAAACAAGTTGATTTTGCACCCTTAAAACTTATCATGCACGGTGTATGATTGATCAAACACAACTAATTGCTTAAAACACACTAAAACAAGTCGTTTTAACACCATTTAGACCAATCATACACGATATATGATTAATCTTACACCACTAATGACTTGAAAGGCACTAAAACAAGTTGATTTACACCATTAAAACCGATCACACATGGTGTATGATTGATCGTACTCCACTGTTTTCTAAGAACACACTAAGACAAGTTGATTTCACACAATTTAGACCAATCACACACGGTGTATGATTGGTTATACACCACTATTTACATAAAACACATTAAAATAAGTAGATTTCACACCCTTAAAACCTATCGTACACAGTGTATGATTGATCATACACCACTAATTGCTTAAAACACACTAAAACAAGTAGTTTTCACACCATTTAGACCAGTCATGCATGGTGTACGACTGATCTTTCACCGCTAATGACTTGAAAGACGCTAAAACAAGTTGATTTACACAACTAAAACCTACCACACACGGCATATTATTGATCATACTCCACTATTTTTAAAAACACAGTAAAATAGGTTGATTTCACTCCATCTAGACCAATCATACACGGTGTACGATTGATTCTATACCACTATTTACTTATAACACATTAAAACAAGTTGATTTTACACCCCTAAAACCTATCATACACGGTGTAAGATAGATCATACACCGCAAATTGCTTAAAACACACAAAAAAAAGTTATTTTCACACCATTTAGACCAATCATACACGTTGTACGATTGATCATACACCACTATTTACATATAACACATTAAAACAAGTTGATTTTACACCCTTAACACTTATCGTACACGGTGTATGATTGATCATACACCACAAATTGCTTAAAACACACTAAAACAAGTTGTTTTGACACCATTTAGACCAATCATACATGGTGTGTGATTGATCTTACACCACCAATGACATGAAAGACACTAAAACCAGTTGATTTACACCACTAAAACCTATTACGCACGGCGTACGATCGATCATACACCACTATTTTCTAAAAACAGATTAACACAAGTCGATTTTACACTCTCAAAACCTATCATACACGGTGTATGATTGATCATACTCCACTATTTTCTAAAAATGCACATAAACAAGTTGATTTCACACCATTTAGACTAATCATACACGGTATATGATTGATCATACAATACTATTTACTTTAAAAGTATTAAAACAAGTTGATTTTACACCCTTAAAACTTATCACGCACGGTGTATGATTGATCATACACCACTAATTGCTTAAAACACACTAAACCAAGTTGTTTTCACACCATTTAGACCAATCGTACACGGTGTATAATTGATCTTACACCACTAATGACTTGAAAGGCACTAAAACAAGTTGATTTGCACCATTAAAACCGATCACACACGGTGTATGATTGATCATACACCACTATTTTCTTAAAAATGATTAACACAAGTTGATTTTACACCCTTAAAACCTATAATACAAGGTGTATGATCGATCATACACCACTATTTTCAGGAAACACAAAAAAAAAGTTGATTTCACTCCATTTAGACCAATCATGCACGGTGTATGATTGATCATTCACCACTATTTACGTAAAACACATTAAAACAAGTTGATTTTACACCCTTATAACCCATCATACCCGGTGTATGATTTGTCATACACCACTAATTGCTTAAAACACATTAAAACAAGTTGTTTTCGCACCATTTACACCAATCATACGCGGTGTATGCTTGATCTTACTCCACTAATGACTTGAGAGACACCAAAATAAGTTGATATACCCCATTAAAACCTATCAATACACAGTGTATGATTGATCATACACCACTAATTGCTCAAAACACACAAAAACAAGTTGTCCTCACATCATTTATACCAATCGTACATGGTGTAAGATTGATCCTACAACACTAATGACTTCAAAGACCCTAAATACAGTTGAATTACACCCGTAAAACCTATCACACACGGTGTATGATTTAGTATACACCACTGTATTCTTAAAAAAGATTACCACAAGTTGATTTTACACCATTAAAACCTATCATACACGGTGTATGATTGATCGTACGCCACTATTTTCTTAAAACATAGTAAAACAAGTTGATTTCACACCATTTAGACCAATCATGCACGGTGCATGATAGATCATACACCACTATTTACTTAAAACACATTAAAACAAGTTGATTTTACACACTTAAAACCTATGATACATGGTTGATTTAAAGCAATTAAACCTGTCATACACGGTCTATGATCGATCATACACCTCGATTTTCTTGAAACAGATTAACATAAGTTGATTTACACCCTTGAAACCTATCATACACGGTGTATGACTGACCATACACACTAAAAACCAATCATACACGGTGTATGATTGATCATACACTACTAATTGCTTAAAACATGCAAAAACAAGTTGTTTTCACACTATTAAGACCAATCAAACACGGTGTACGTCCGATCTTACACCACTAGTGACTTTAAAGACACTAAAACAAGTTGATATGCACCATTAAAACCTATCAATACAGGGTGTACGATTGATCATACACCACTATCTAGTTGAAACACATTCAAATAATTTGATTTCACACCCTCAAAACCTATTATACACGGTGTATGATTGATCACACACCACTATTTTCTTAAAACACAAAACAAGTTGATTTCACAAAATGTAGACCAATCATACACAGTGTATAATTGATCATACACCGCCATTTACTTGAAACACATAAAAATAAGTTGATTTACACCGCTAAGACCTATCACACACGGTGTATGATTGATCATATACCACTATTTTCTAAAATCAGATTAACACAAGTTGATTTTACACCATTAAAACGTATCATACACGATGTAGGATTGATTATACACCACTATTTTCTTAAAATACTCTAAAACAGGTTGATTTCACACCATTTAGACCAATCGTATACGGTGTATGATTGATTATACACCCCTATTCACTTTGAACACATCCAAAGAAGTTGATTTTACACCATTAAAACCTATCATACGTGGCGTATGATTGATCGTACACCACTATTTTCTTAAAACACAATAAAACAAGTTGATTTCGCACCATTTAGACCAATCATACACTATGTATGATTGATTATACACCACTATTTACTTATAACACATTAAAAATAAGTTGATTTTACACCCTTAAAACCTATCATATACCGTGTATCATTGATCATACACCACTATTTTCTAAAAACAAATTAACACAAGTCGATTTTACACCCTCAAAACCTATCATACACGGTGTATGATTGATCATACTCCACTATTTTCTAAAAATGCACTGAAACAAGTTGATTTCACACCATTTAGACCAATCATACATGGTATATGATTGATCATACAATACTATTTACTTTAAAAGTATTAAAACAAGTTGATTTTGCAACCTTAAAACTTATCACGCACGATGTATGATTGATCATACACCACTAATTGCTTAAAACACACTAAACCAAGTTGTTTTCACACCATTTAGACCAATCGTACACGGTGTATGATTGATCTTACACCACTAATGACTTGAAAGGCACTGAAACAAGTTGATTTACACCATTAAAACCGATCACACATGATGTATGATTGATCATACACCACTATTTTCTTAAAAATGATTAACACAAGTTGATTTTACACCCTTAAAACCTATAATACAAGGTGTATGATCGATCATACACCACTATTTTCAGAAAACACACAAAAACAAGTTGATTTCACTCCATTTAGACCAATCATGCACGGTGTATGATTGATCATTCACCACTATTTATGTAAAACACATTAAAACAAGTTGATTTTACACCCTTGTAACCCATCATACCCGGTGTATGATGGGTCATACACCACTAATTGCTTAAAACACATTAAAACAAGTTGTTTTCACACCATTTTCACCAATCATACGCGGTGTATGCTTGATCTTACCCCACTAATGCCTTGAGAGACACCAAAACATGTTGATATACACCATTAAAACCTATCAATACACAGTGTATGATTGATCATACACCACTAATTGCTCAAAACACACAAAAACAAGTTGTCCTCACATCATTTATACCAATCGTACATGGTGTAAGATTGATCCGACAACATTAATGACTTGAAAGACCTAAATACAGTTGAATTACACCCTTAAAACCTATCACACACGGTGTATGATTTATTATACACCACTGTTTTCTTAAAAAAGATTAACACAAGTTGATTTTACACCATTAAAACCTATCACACACGGTGTATGATTGATCGTACGCCACTATTTTCTTAAAACATAGTAAAACAAGTCGATTTCACACCATTTAGACCAATCATACACGGTGTATGATAGATCATACACCACTATTTACTTAAAACACATTAAAACAAGTTGATTTTACACCCTTAAAACCTATGATACATGGTTGATTTACAGCAATTAAACCTGTCATACACGGTCTATGATCGATCATACACCTCGATTTTCTTGAAACAGATTAACACAAGTTGATTTTACACCCTTGAAACCTATCATACACGGTGTATGACTGACCATACACACTAAAAACCAATCATACACAGTGTATGATTGATCATACACTACTAATTGCTTAAAACAAGCTAAAACAAGTTGTTTTCACACTATTAAGACCAATCAAACACGGTATATGTCCGATCTTACACCACTAGTGACTTTAAAGACACTAAAACAAGTTGATATGCACCATTAAAACCCATCAATACAGGGTGTACGATTGATCATACACCACTATCTAGTTGAAACACATTCAAACAATTTGATTTCACACCCTCATAACCTATTATATATGGTGTATGATTGATCATACACCACTATTTTCTTAAAACAAAAAACAAGTTGATTTCACAAAATGTAGACCAATCATACACAGTGTATAATTGATCATACACCGCCATTTACTTGAAACACATAAAAATAAGTTGATTTACACCGCTAAGACCTATCACTCACTGAGTATGATTGATCATATACCACTATTTTCTAAAATCAGATTAACACAAGTTGATTTTACACCATTAAAACGTATCATACACGATGTACGATTGATTATACACCACTATTTTCTTAAAATACTCTAAAACAGGTTGATTTCACACCATTTAGACCAATCGTACACGGTGTATGATTGATCATACACTACTATTTACTTTAAACACATCCAAAGAAGTTGATTTTACACCATTAAAACCTACCATACGTGGCGTATGATTGATCGTACACCACTATTTTCTTAAAACACAATAAAACAAGTTGATTTCGCACCATTTAGACCAATCATACACTATGTATGATTGATTATACACCACTATTTACTTATAACACATTAAAAACAAGTTGATTTTACACCCTTAAAACCTATGATACACGGTGTATCATTGATCATACACCACAAATTGCTTTAAACACACTAAAACAAGTTGTTTTCACACCATTTGGACCCGTCATACATGGTGTATGATTGATCTTACACCACTAATGACTTGAAAGATACTAAAACAAGCTGATTTAGACACTAAAACCTATCACACATGGCGTATGATTGATCATGCACCACTATTTTCTTAAAACAGGTTAACACCAGTTGATTTTACACCCTAAAAACCAATCATACCCAGTGTATGATTGATCATGCTCCACTATTTTCTAAAAGTATAGTAAAACAAGTTTATTTCACTCCATTTGGACCAATCATATACAGTGTATGATTGATTATACATTACTATTTACTTAAAAAGCAATAAAACAGGTTGATTTTGCACCCTTAAAACTTATCATGCACGGTGTATGATTGATCATACACCACTAATTGCTTAAAACACACTAAAACAAGTTGTTTTCACACCATTTAGACCTATCATACACAGTTTATGATTGATCTTACACCACTAATGACTTGAAAAACACTAAAACATGTTGATATACACCATTAAAACCTATCAATATAGGGTGTATGATTGATCATACAAGACTTTCTACTTAAAACACATTAAAACAAGTTGATTTTACACCCTTAAAACCTATCATACACGGTGTATCATTGATCATATACCACAAATCGCTTTAAACACACTAAAACAAGTTGTTTTCACACAATTTAGACCAATCTTACACGGTGTATGATTGATCTTACACCACTAATGACTTGAATGACACTAAAACAAGTTGATTGACACCATTAAAGCCAATCATAGACTGAGTATGATCGATCATACACCACAATTTTCTTAAAAACAGATTAACACAAGTAGATTTTACACCCCTAAAACCTATTATAGACGGGGTATGATTGATCATGCACAACTATTTTTTTAAAACAAACTAAAACAAGTAGATTTCGCACCATTTAAACCAATCATACACAATGTATGATTGATCATACACCACTATTTACATAAAACACATTAAAACAAGTTGATTTTACAGCCTTAAAACCTATCATACACAGTATGTGATTGATCATACACCACAAATTGCTTAAAACACACTAAAACAATTTGTTTTCACACCGTTTAGACCAATCATACACTGTGTGTGATTGATCTTACGCCACTAATGACTTGGAACTAAAACAAGTTGATTTACACCACTGAAAACTATCACACACGGCGTATGATTGATCATACTCCACTGTTTTCTAAGAACACATTAAGACAAGTTGATTTCACACCATTTAGACCAATCATACATGGTGTGTGATTGATTATACACCACTATTTACTTAAAACACATTAATACAAGTTGATTTCACAACCTTAAAACCTATCATACATGGTGTATAATTGATTATACACCACTAATTGCTTAAAACACACAAAAACAAGTAGTTTTCAAATCATTTAGACCAATCATACACAGTGTATGGCTGATCTTACACCACTAATGACTTGAAAGACACTGAAACAAGTTGATTTACACCACTAAAAACTATCACACACGGCGTATTATTGATCATACTCTACTATTTTTAAAAACAAAGTAAAACAGGTTGATTTCACTCCATCTAGACCAATCATACGTGGTGTACGATTGATCACACACCGCTATTTACTTGTAACACATTAAAACAAGTTGATTTTACACCCTTAAAAACCGAACACACACGGTGTATGACAGATCACACGCCGCAAATTGCTTAAAACACACTAAAACAAGTTATTTTCACACCATTTAGACCAATCATACACGGTGTACGATTGATCATACACAACTATTTACATATAACACATTAAAACAAGTTGATTTTACACCCTTAACACCTATCATACACGGTGTATGATTGATCATACACTACAAATCTTAAAACACACTAAAACAAGTTGTTTTCACACGATTTAGACCAATCACACATGGTGTGTGATTGATCTTACACCACTAATGACTTGAAAGACACTAAAACAAGTTGAATTACACCACTAAAACCTATCACACATGGCGCATGATTGATCATACACCACTATTTTCTAAAAACAGATTAACACAAGTTGATTTTACATCCTCAAAACCTATCATACACGGTGTATGATTGATCATACTCCACTATTTTTTAAAAATGCACTAAAACAAGTTGGTTACACACCATTTAGACCAATCATACACGGTGTATGATTGATCATATACCACTAATTGCTTAAAACACACTAAAACAAGTTGATTTCACTCCATTTAGACCAATCTTGCACAGTGTATGATTGATCATTCACAACTATGTACTTAAAACACATTAAAACAAGTTGATTTTACACCCTTATAACCCATCATACACGGTGTATGATTGATCATACACCACTAATTGCTTAAAACACATTAAAACAAGTTGTTTTCACACCCTTAAAACTTATCAAGCACGGTGTATGATTGATCATACATCACTAATTGCTTAAAACACACTAAAACAAGTCGATTTCACTCCATTTAAACCAATCATGCACAGTGTATGATTGATCATTCACCACTATTTACTTAAAACACATTAAAACAAGTTGATTTTACACCCTTATAACCCATCATACACGGTGTATGATTGATCATACACCACTAATTGCTTAAAACACACTAAAACAAGTTGTTTTGACACCATTTAGACCAATCATACATGGTGTGTGATTGATCTTACACCACTAATGACTTGAAAGACACTAAAACAAGTTGAATTACACCACTAAAACCTATCACACATGGCGCATGATTGATCATACACCACTATTTTCTAAAAACAGATTAACACAAGTTGATTTTACATCCTCAAAACCTATCATACACGGTGTATGATTGATCATACTCCACTATTTTGTAAAAATGCACTAAAACAAGTTGGTTACACACCATTTAGACCAATCATACACGGTGTATGATTGATCATACACCACTAATTGCTTAAAACACACTAAAACAAGTTGATTTCACTCCATTTAGACCAATCTTGCACAGTGTATGATTGATCATTCACAACTATTTACTTAAAACACATTAAAACAAGTTGATTTTACACCCTTATAACCCATCATACACGGTGTATGATTGATCATACACCACTAATTGCTTAAAACACAATAAAACAAGTTGTTTTCACACCCTTAAAACTTATCAAGCACGGTGTATGATTGATCATACATCACTAATTGCTTAAAACACACTAAAACAAGTCGATTTCACTCCATTTAAACCAATCATGCACAGTGTATGATTGATCATTCACCACTATTTACTTAAAACACATTAAAACAAGTTGATTTTACACCCTTATAACCCATCATACACGGTGTATGATTGATCATACACCACTAATTGCTTAAAACACATTAAAATAAGTTGTTTTCACACCAATCACACACGGTGTATGCTTGATCTTACACCACTAATGACTTGAAAGACACCAAAACAAGTTCATATACACCATTAAAACCTATCAAAACGCAGTGTATGATTGATCAAACACCACTATTTGCTCAAAACACACAAAAACAAGCTGTCTTCACATCATTCAGACCAATCGTACACGGTGTAAGATTGATCCTATACCACAAATGACTTAAAAGACCCTAAATACAGTTGAATTACACCCTTAGAACCTATCACACATGGTGTATGATTTATTATACACCACTATTTTCCTAAAAAAGATTAACACAAGTTGATTTTACACCACTAAAACCTATCATACACGGTGCATGATTGATCGTACGCCACTATTTTCTTAAAACATAGTAAAACAAGTTGATTTCACACCATTTAGACCAATCATACAAGGTGTATGATAGATCATACACCACTATTTACTAAAAACACATTAAAACAAGTTGATTTTCCGCGCTTAAAACCTGTCATACATTGTTAATTTAGAGCAATTAAACCTATCACACACGGTCTATGTTCGATCATACACCTCGATTTTCTTGAAACAGATTAACACAAGTTGATTTTGCACCCTTGAAACCTATCGTACACGGTGTATGACTGATCGTACATACTAAAAACCAATCATACACAGTGTATGATTGATCATACACTACTAATTGCTTAAAACACACTAAAACAAGTTGTTTTCACACCGTTAAGACCAATCAAACACGGTGTATGTCCGATCTTACACCACTAGTGACTTTAAAGACACTAAAACAAGTTGATATACACCATTAAAACCTATCAATACAGGGTGTACGATTGATCATACACCACTATCTAATTGAAACACATTCAAACAATTTGATTTTACACCCTCAAAACCTACTATACACGGTGTATGATTGATCATACACCACTATTTTCTTAAAACACAAAACAAGTTGATTTCACAAAATTTAGACCAATCATACACAGTGTATAATTGATTATACACCACTATTTACTTGAAACACATAAAAATAAGTTGATTTACACCACTAAGACCTGTCACACACGGTGTATGATTGATCATACACCACTATTTTCTTAAATCAGTTTAACACAAGTTGATTTTACACCACTAAAACGTATCATACACGGTGTATGATTGATTATACACCACTATTTTCTTAAAACACACTAAAACAGGTTGATTTCACACCATTTAGACCAATCATACACGGTGTATGATTAATCATACACCACTATTTACTTTAAACACATCAAAAGAAGTTGATTTTACACCATTAAAACCTATCATACGTGGCGTATGATTGATCATATACCACTATTTTCTTAAAACACAATAAAACAAGTTGATTTCGCACCATTTAGACCAATCATACACTATGTATGATTGATTATACACCACTATTTACTTATAACACATTAAAAACTAGTTGATTTTAAACCCTTAAAACCTATCATACACGGTGTATCATTGATCATACACCCCAAATTGCTTTAAACACACTAAAACAAGTTGTTTTCAAACCATTTAGACCAATCATACACGGTGTATGATAGATCTTACACCACTATTTACTTAAAACATATTAAAACAAGTTTATTTTACACCCTTAAAACCTATCATACATGGTTGATTTACGGCAATTAAACCTATCATACACGGTCTAAGATCGATCATACACCTCTATTTTTTTGAAACAAATTAACACGAGTTGATTTTGCACCCTTGAAACCCATCATACACGGTGTATGACTGATCATACACCCTAAAAACCAATCATACACGGTGCATGATTGATCATATACTACTAATTGCTTCAAACACGCTAAAACAAGTTGTTTTCACACCATTAAGACCAATCATACACGGTGTATGTCCGATCTTACACCACTAGTGACTTGAATGACACTAAAACAAGTTGATATACACCATTAAAACCTATCAACATAGGGTGTACGATTGATAATACACCACTACTTGAAACACATTCAAACAATTTGATTTTACAAGTCAAAACCTATTATACACGGTGTATGACTGATCATACACCACTATTTTCTTAAAACACACTAAAACAAGTTGATTTGTGACATTAAAACCAATCATACCCGGTGTATGATTGATCATACACCACTAACCAGATTTAAACAAGTAGATTTCACGCCCTTAAAACCTATCATAGACGGTGTATGATTGATCATACACCACTATTTTCTTAAAACACACTTAAATAAGTTAATTTCGCACCTTTTGGACCAATCATACACCATGTATGATTGATCGTACACCACTATTTACATAAAACACATTAAAACAAGTTGATTTTACACCCTTAAAACTTATCAAGAACGGTGTATGATTGATCATACAGCACTAATTGCTTAGAACACACTAAAACAAGTCGATTTCACTCCATTTAGACCAATCATGCACTGTGTATGATTGATCATTCGCCACTATTTACTTAAAACACATTAAAACAAGTTGATTTTACACCCTTATAACCCATCATACACGGTGTATGATTGATCATACACCACTAATTGCATAAAAGACATTAAAACAAGTTGTTTTCAAACCAATCACACACGGTGTATGCTTGATCTTACACCACTAATGACTTGAAAGACACCAAAACAAGTTGATATACACCCTTAAAACCTATCAAAACACAGTGTATGATTGATCAAACACCACTATTTGATCAAAACACACAAAAACAAGCTGTCTTCACACCATTCAGACCAATCGTACACGGTGTAAAATTGATCCTACACCACAAATGACTTAAAAGACCCTAAATACAGTTGAATTACACCCTTAGAACCAATCACACACGGTGTATGATTTACTAAACACCACTATTTTCTTAAAAAAGTTAACACAAGTTGATTTTACACCATTTAAACCTATCATACACGGTGTAAGATTGATCGTACGCCACTATTTTCTTAAAACATAGTAAAACAAGTTGATTTCACACCGTTTAGATCAATCATACAAGGTGTATGATAGATCATACACCACTATTTACTTAAAACACAATAAAACAAGTTGATTTTCCACCCTTAAAACCTACCATACATGGTTGATTTAGAGCAATTAAACCTATCACACACGGTCTATGATCGATCATACACCTCGATTTTCTTGAAACGGATTAACACAAGTTGATTTTGCACCCTTGAAACCTATCATACACGGTGTATGACTGATCGTACATACTAAAAACCAATCATACACGGTGTATGATTGATCATACACTACTAATTGCTAAAAACACGCTAAAACAAGTTGTTTTCACACCGTTAAGACCAATCAAACACGGTGTATGTCCGATCTTACACCACTAGTGACTTTAAAGACCCTAAAACAAGTTGATATACACCATTATAACCTATCAATACAGGGTGTACGATTGATCATACACCACTATCTAATTGAAACACATTCAAACAATTTGATTTTACACCCTCAAAACCTATTATACATGGTGTATGATTGATCATGCACCACTATTTTCTTAAAACACAAAACAAGGTGATTTCACAAAATTTAGACCAATCATACACAGTGTATAATTGATTATGCATCACTATTTACTTGAAACACATAAAAATAAGTTGATTTACAACACTAAGACCTATCACACACGGTGTATGATTGATCATACACTACTATTTTCTTAAATCAGATTAACACAAGTTGATTTTACACCACTAAAACGTATCATACACGGTGTATGATTGAATATACACCACTATTTTCTTAAAGCACACTAAAACAGGTTGATTTCACACCATTTAGACCAATCATACACGGTGTATGATTGATCATACACCACTATTTACTTTAAACACATCAAAAGAAGTTGATTTTACACCATTAAAACCTATCATACGTGGCGTATGATTGATCGTACACCACTATTTTCTTAAAACACAAGAAAACAAGTTGATTTCGCACCATTTAGACCAATCATACACTATGTATGATTGATTATACACCACTATTTACTTATAACACATTAAAAACAAGTTGATTTTACACCCTTAAAACCTATGATACACGGTGTATCATTGATCATACACCCCAAATTGCTTTAAACACACTAAAACAAGTTGTTTTCACACCATTTAGACCAATCATACACGGTGTATGATAGATCTTACACCACTATTTATTTAAAACACATTAAAACAAGTTCATTTTACGCCCTTAAAACCTATCATACATGGTTGATTTACGGCAATTAAACCTATCATACACGGTCTAAGATCGATCATACACCTCTATTTTTTTGAAACAAATTAACACGAGTTGATTTTACACCCTTGAAACCCATCATACACGGTGTATGACTGATCATGCACCCTAAAAACCAAACATACACGGTGTATGATTGATCATACACTACTAATTGCTTCAAACACGCTAAAACAAGTTTTTTTCACACCATTAAGACCAATCATAAACGGTGTATGTCCGATCCTACACCACTAGTGACTTGAATGACACTAATACAAGTTGATACACACCATTAAAACCTATCAATACAGGGTGTACGATTGATCATACACCACTACTTGAAACACATTCAAACAATTTGATTTTTCATCTCAAAACCGATTATACACGGTGTATGACTGATCATGCACCACTATTTTCTTAAAACACACTAAAACAAGTTGATTTACAACATTAAAACCAATCATACACGGTGTATGATTGATCATACACCACTAAACAGATTAAAACAAGTAGATTTCACGCCCTTAAAACCTATAAGAGACGGTGTATAATTGATCATATACCACTATTTTCTCAAAACACAATGAAATAAGTTAATTTCGCACCTTTTGGACCAATCATACACTATGTATGATAGATCGTATACCACTATTTACATAAAACACATTAAAACAAGATGATTTTACACCGTTAAAACTTATCAAGCACGGTGTATGATTGATCATACATCACTAATTGCTTAAAACACACTAAAACAAGTTGATTTCACTCCATTTAAACCAATCATGCACAGTGTATGATTGATCATTCACCACTATTTACTTAAAACACATTAAAACAAGTTGATTTTACACCCTTATAACCCATCGTACACGGTGTATGATTGATCATACACCACTAATTGCTTAAAACACATTAAAACAAGTTGTTTTCACACCAATCACACACGGTGTATGCTTGATCTTACACCACTAATGACTTGAAAGACACTAAAACAAGATCATATACACCATTAAAACCTATCAAAACACAGTGTATGATTGATCAAACACCACTATTTGCTCAAAACACACAAAAACAAGCTGTCTTCACATCATTCAGACCGATCGTACACGGTGTAAGATTGATCCTACACCACAAATGACATAAAAGACCCTAAATACATTTGAATTACACCCTTAGAACCTATCACACATGGTGTATGATTTATTATACACCACTATTTTCCTAAAAAAGATTAACGCAAGTTGATTTTACACCATTAAAACCTATCTTACACGGTGTATGATTGATCATACGCCACTATTTTCTTAAAACATAGTAAAACAAGTTGATTTCACACCATTTAGACCAATCATACAAGGTGTATGATAGATCATACACCACTATTTACTTAAAACACATTAAAACAAGTTGATTTTCCGCGCTTAAAACCGATCATACATTGTTGATTTAGAGCAATTAAACCTATCACACACGGTCTATGATCGATCATACACCTCAATTTTCTTGAAACAGATTAACAGAAGTTGATTTTGCACCCTTGAAACCTATCATACACGGTGTATGACTGATCGTACGTACTAAAAACCAATCATACACAGTGTATGATTGATCATACACTACTAATTGCTTAAAACAGGCTAAAACAAGTTGTTTTCACACCGTTAAGACCAATCAAACACGGTGTATGTCCGATCTTACACCACTAGTGACTTTAAAGACACTAAAACAAGTTGATATACACCATTAAAACCTATCAATACAGGGTGTACGATTGATTATACACCACTATCTAATTGAAACACATTCAAACAATTTGATTTTACACCCTCAAAACCTATTATACACGGTGTATGATTGATCATACACCACTATTTTCTTAAAACACAAAACAAGTTGATTTCACAAAATTTAGACCAATCATACACAGTGTATAATTGATTATACACCACTATTTACTTGAAACACATAAAAATAAGTTGATTTACACCACTAAGACCTGTCACACACGGTGTATGATTGATCATACACCACTATTTTCTTAAATCAGTTTAACACAAGTTGATTTTACACCACTAAAACGTATCATCCACGGTGTATGATTGATTATACACAACTATTTTCTTAAAACACACTAAAACAGGTTGATTTCACACCATTTAGACCAATCATACACGGTGTATGATTGATCATACACCACTATTTACTTTAAACACATCAGAAGAAGTTGATTTTACACCATTAAAACCTATCATACGTGGCGTATGATTGATCGTACACCACTATTTTCTTAAAACACAATAAAACAAGTTGATTTCGCACCATTTAGACCAATCATACACTATGTATGATTGATTATACACCACTATTTACTTATAACACATTAAAAACAAGTTGATTTTAAACCCTTAAAACCTATCATACGCGGTGTATCATTGATCATACACCCCAAATTGCTTTAAACACACTAAAACAAGCTGTTTTCACACCATTTAGACCAATCATACACGGTGTATGAAAGATCTTACACCACTATTTACTTAAAACACATTAAAACAAGTTCATTTTACTCCCTTAAAACCTATCATATATGGTTGATTTACGGCAATTAAACCTATCATACACGGTCTAAGATCGATCATACACCTCTATTTTTTTGAAACAAATTAAAACGAGTTGATTTTGCACCCTTGAAACCCATCATACACGGTGTATGACTGATCATACACCCTAAAAACCAATCATACACGGTGTATGATTGATCATACACAACTAATTGCTTAAAACATGCTAAAACAAGTTGTTTTCACACCATCAAGACCAATCATACACGGTGTATGTCCGATCTTACACCACTAGTGACTTGAATGACACTAAAACAAGTTGATATACACCATTAAAACCTATCAATACAGGGTGTACGATTGATCATACACCACTACTTGAAACACATTCAACCAATTTGATTTTACACCTCAAAACCTATTATACAAGGTGTATGACTGATCATACACCACTATTTTCTTAAAACACACTAAAACAAGTTGATTTCACAAAATTTAGACCAATCATACACAGTGTATAATTGATCATACACCACTATTTACTTGAAACACATAAAAATAAGTTGATTGAGACCACTAAGACCTATCACACACGGTGTATGATTGATCATACACCACAATTTTCTTAAATCAGATTAACAAAAGTCAATTTTACATCCTTAAAACATATCATACACGGTGTATGATTGATTATACACCACCATTTTCTTGAAACACACTAAAACAGGTTGATTTCACACCATTTAGACCAATCATAAACGGTGCATGAATGATCATACACCACTATTTACTTTAAACACATCCAAAGAAGTTGATTTTACACCCTTAAAACCGATCATACTCGGTGTATCGTTGATCATACACCACAAATTGCTTTAAACACACTAAAACAAGTTGATTTCACACCATTTTGACCAATCATACCCTGTGTACGATTGACCTTACGCCCCCAATGACTTGAAAGACACTAAAATAAGTTGATTTACACCATTAAAACCAATCATATACTGTGTATGATTGATCTTACACCACTATTTTCTTAAAAATAGATTAACACAGTGGTAGATTTTACACCCCTAAGACCAATCATACACGATGTATGATTGATCATACACCACTATTTTCTTAAAACACATGAAAACATGTTGATTTTACACCCTTAAAACCTATCATACACGGTATATGATTGATCAAACACCACAAATTGCTTAAAACACACTAAAACAAGTATTTTTCACACCATTTAGACCAATCATACACTGTGTATGATTGATCTTACACCACTAATGACTTGAAAGACAATAAAACAAGTTGATTTACACCATATAAACCAATCATACATTGTGTATGATTGATCACACCACTATCTTCTTAAAAACAGATTAGCACAAGCATATTTTACACCCTTAAAACCTATCATAGACGGTGTTTGATTGATCATACACCACTATTTTCTTAAAACACCCTAAAATAAGTAGATTTCGCACCATTTAGACCAATCATACACGATGTATGATTGATCATACACCAATATTTACTTAAAACACATTAAAACAAGTAGATTTTACACCCTTAAAACCTATCATACATGGTATATGATTGATCATACGCCACAAATTTCTTAAAACACACTAAAACAAGCTGTTTTCACACAATTTAGACCAATCATGCATGGTGTGTGATTGATCTTACGCCACTAATGAATCGAAAGACACTAAAACAGGTTAATTTACACCACCAAAACCTATCACACATGGCGTATGATTGATCATACTCCACTGTTTTCTAAGAACACACTAAAACAAGTTGATTTCGCACCATTTAGACCAATCATACACGGTGTACGATTGATTATACACCACTATTTACTTAAAACACATTAAAACAAGTTGATTTTACACCCTCAAGACCTATCATACACGGTGTATGATTGATCATACGCCACAAATTGCTTAAAACACACTAAAACAAGTTGTTTTAACATCATTTAGACCAATCATACACGGTGTGTGATTGATCTTACATCACTAATGACTTGAAAGACAGTAAAACAAGTTGATTTAGACACTAAAACCTATCACACATGGCGTATGATTGATCATGCACCACTATTTTTCTTAAAACAGATTAACACAAGTTGATTTTACAACCTTAAAACCAATCATACCTAGTGTATGATTGATCATACCCAGCTATTTTCTAAAAGTACCGTAAAACAAGTTGATTTCACACCATTTAGACCAATCATACACAGTGTATGTTTGACCACACACTACTATTTACTTAAAACACAATAAAACAAGTTGATTTTACAACCATAAAACATATCAATCATACACCACTGAGTATGATTGATCATATACCACTATTTTCTTAAAAACAGATTAACACAAGTATATTTTACACCCCTAAAACCTATTATAGACGGTGTATGATTGATCACACACCTCAATTTTTTTAAAACACACTAAAACAATTAGATTTCGCACCATTTAAACCAATCATACATGATGTATGATTGATCATACACCACTATTTACTTAAAACACATTAAAACAAGTTCATTTTACACCCTTAAAACCTATCTCACATGGTATGTGATTGATCATACACCACAAATTGGTTAAAACACACCAAAACAAGTTGTTTTCACGCCATTTCGACCAATCATACACGGTGTATGATTGTTCTTACACCACTAATGACTTGAAAGACACTGAAACAAGCTGATATACACCTTTAAAGCCTATCAATACGGGGTGTATGATTGATCATACACCACTTTGTACTTAAACCCCATTAAAACAAGTTGATTTCACATCCTTAAAACCTATCATACAGGGTGTATGATTGATCATACACCACTAATTGCTTAAAACACACAAAAAACAAGTAGTTTTCACACCATTTAGACCAATCATACATAGTGTATGATAGATCTTACTCCAGAAATGACTTGAAAGACTCTAAAACAAGTTGATTTACACCCACAAAACCTATCACGTGCGGTGTATGAATGCTCATACACCACTATTTTCTTAAAACACACTAAAATAAGTTGATTTCACACCATTTAGACCAATCATACACCACGATTTACTTAAAACAAATAAAAACAAGTTGATATTGCACCCTTAAAACCTATCATACACGGTGTATGATCGATGATACACCACAAATTGCTTAAAACACCCTAAAACAAGTTGTTTTTACACCATTTGAACAAATTATACACTGTGTATGATTGATCTTACAACATTAATGACTTGAAAGACACTAAAACAAGCTGATTTACAGTAATTAAACCCATCATACATGGTGTATGATTAATCGTACACCACGATTTTCTAAAAACAGATTAACACAAGTTGATTTTACGCCCTTGAAACCTATCATACAAGGCGTATGATTGATAATGCACCCTTAAAACCAATCGTAGACGATGTATGATTGATCCTACACC
Source organism: Simmondsia chinensis (assembly GCA_018398585.1). NCBI lineage: Eukaryota > Viridiplantae > Streptophyta > Magnoliopsida > Caryophyllales > Simmondsiaceae > Simmondsia > Simmondsia chinensis. Next base: position 17,222,389 of record JAGTTD010000019.1, on the reverse strand, counting down.
ACTATTTTCGAAAAACACACAAAAAAAAGTTGATTTCACTCCATTTAGACCAATCATACACGGTGTATGATTGATCATGCACCACTATTTACTTAAAACACATTAAAATAAGTTTTTGTTACGCCCTTAAAACCTATCATACATGGCGTATGATTGATCATACACCCCAAATTGCTTAAAACTCACTTAAACAAGTAGTTTTCACACCATTCAAACCAATCATACACGGTTTATGATTGATCTTACACTACTAATGACTTGAAAGACACCAAAACAAGTTAATTTACGCCAATAAAACATATCATACACAGTGTATGATTGATCATACACTACTACTTTCATAAAACAGATTCAGACAAGTTGATTTTATACCCTTAAAACCTATCATACATTGTATATGATTGACCATACACCACTATATTCTAAAAACACACAAAAACAAGTCGATTTCACACCATTTAGACCATTCATACACGGTGTATGATTGATCATGCACTGCTATTTACTTAAAACACATTCAAACAAACTGATTTTACCCCCTTAAAACCTATCATACACGGTGTATGATTGATCATACACCACTAATTGCTTAAAACACACTAAAAACAAGTTGTTTTCACACCATTTGGGCCAATCATACACGGTGTATACACCATTGAAACCTATCAATAAAACAAGTTGATATATCTTGCACCACTAAAACCTATCAATACACGGTGTATGATTGATCATACACCACTATCTACTTAAAACACATTAAAACAAGTTAATTTTACACCCTCAAAACCTATCGTACACATTGTATGATGGATCACACACCACTAGTTGCTTAGAACACACCAAAACAAGTTGTTTTCACACCATTTAGACGAATCATACACGGTGTATGATTGATCCTACACCACTAATGACATGGAAGACCCTAAAAATAGTTGATTTACACCCTTCAAACCTATCCCACACGGTGTATGATTTGTCATGCACCACTGTTTTCTTAAAATAGATTAACACAAGTTGATTTTACACCATTAAAACCTATCATACACGGTGTATCATCGGACACCACTATTTTCTTAAAACACTCTAAAACAAGTTGATTTCACACGATTTAGACCAATCATACACGGTGTATGATAGATCATACACCACTATTTACTTAAAACACATTAAAACAATTTGATTTTACACGCTTAAAACCTATCATACACGGTGTATGATTGATCGTACACAACAATTGGTTAAAACACACAAAAACAAGTTGTTCATACGTGGTGTATGATTGATCTTACCCCACTAATGCCTTGAAAGACACTAGAACAAGTTGATTTACTCCATTAAAACCAATCATACACGATGTATGACTGATTATACACCACTATTTTCTTAAAAACGGATTAACACAAGTAGATTTTACACCCTTAAAACCTATCATAGACGGTGTATGATTGATCATACACCTCCATTTTCTTAAAACACACTAAAACAAGTTGATTTCGCACCATTTAGACCAATTATACGCAATGTATGATTGATCATACACCGCTATTTGCTTAAAACACATTAAAACAAGTTGATTTTACACGCTTAAAACCTATCACATACGGTGTATGATTGATCATACACCACAAATTGCTAATAACACACTAAAGCAAGTTGTTTTCACACCATTTAGACCAATCATACACGGTGTGTGATTGATCCTACACCACTAATGACATGAAAGACACTAAAACAAGTTCATTTACACCACTAAAACCTATCGCACAAGGCGTATGATTGATCATACTCCACTATTTTCTAAAAACACACTTAAACAAGTTGATTTCACACCATTTAGACCATTCGTATACGGTGTACGATTGATCATACACCACTATTTACATATAACATATTAAAATAAGTTGATTTTACCCCCTTAATACCTATCATACACGGTATATGATGGATCGTACATGGTGTATGATGGATCATACACCACAAATTGCTTAAAACTCACATAAACAAGTTGTTTTCACGCCATTTAGACCAATCATACACGGTTTATGATTGATCTTACACCACTAATGACTTGAAAGACACTAAAACAAGTTGATTTACGCCATTAAAACATATCACACACGGTGTATGATTGATCATACACCACTATTTTCATAAAACAGATTAACATAAGTTGATTTTACACTCTTAAAACCTGTCATACACGGCGAATGATTGATCATACACCACTATTTTCTAAAAATACACTAAAACAGGTCGATTTCACACCATTTAAACCATTCATACACGGTGTATTATTGATCAGACATCGCTATTTACTTAAAACACATTCAAACAAATTGATTTTACACCCTTAAAACCTATCATACATGGTGTACGATTGATCATACACCCCTAATTGCTTAAAGCACACTAAAAACAAGTTGTTTTCACACCATTTGGACGAAGGATGCATGGTGTATGATTGATCTTACACCACTAATGACTTGAAAGACACTAAACAAGTCGATATACACCATTAAAACCTACCAACACATGGTGTATGATTGATCATGCACCACTATCTTCTTGAAACACATTAAAACAAGTTGATTTTACACTCTCAAAACCTATCTTACACGTTGTATGATTGATCACACCTCACAAATTACTGGAAACAAGCTAAAACAAGTTGCTTTCACACCATTTAGGCCAATCATACACGGTGTATGATTGATCTTACAACACTAATGACTTGGCAGACCCTAAAAACAATTGATTTACACCCTTGAAACCTATCCCACACGATGTACAATTTATCATGCACCACTATTTTCTTAAAACAGATTAACACAAGTTGATTTTACACCATTAAAACCTATCAGACACGGTGTATGATTGATCGCACACCACTATTTTCATCAAACACACTAAAACAAGTTGATTTCACACCATTTAGACCAATCACACACGGTGTATGATTGATCATACACCACTAATTACTTAAAACACATTAAAACAAGTTGATTTTACACGCTTAAAACCTATCTTACACGGTGTATTATTGATCATAAACAACAATTGCTCAAACCACACGGCTAAACAAGTTGTTTTCGCACAATATAGACCAATCATACACGGTGTATGATTGATCTTACACCACTAATGACTTGAAAGACACTAAAACAAGTTGATTTACACCATTAAAACCAATCATACGCGGTGGATGATTGATCATACACCACTATTTTCTTAAAAACGGATAAACACAAGTAGATTTTACACCCTTAAACACAATATGACAAGTTGATTGCGCGCCATTTAGACCAATTATACACAATATATGATTGATCATGCGCCAAAAATTGTTTAAAACACACTAAAATAAGTTGTTTTCACACCATTTTGACCAATCATACACGTTGTGTGATTGATCTTACACCACTAATGACATGAAAGACACTAAAACAAGTTGATTTACACCACTAAAACCTATCACACAAGGCGTATGATTGATCATACTCCACTAATTTCCAAAAACACACAAAAACAAGTTGATTTCACGCCATTTGGACCAATCATACACCACTATTTACATATAACACATTAAAACAAGTTGATTTTACACCCTTAAAACCTATCAGGCACGGTGTTTGACTGATCAAACACCACAATTGCTTAAAACTCAATAAAACAAGTTGTTTTCGTACCATTTAGACCAATCATACACGGCGTGTGATTGATCTTACGCCACTAATGACTTGTGAGACGCTAAAACAAGTTTATTTTCACCACTAAACCTATCACAAACGGCGTATGATTGATCAGACTCCACTATTTCCAAAAAACACGCTAAATTCGTACACCACTATTTTCAAAAAACACAATAAAACAAGTCGATTTCACACCATTTAGATCATTCATACACGGGGTACGATTGATCACACACCACTATTTACTTGAAACACTTTAATACAAGTTGATTTTACACCCTTAAAACCTACCATACACGGTGTACGATTGATTATACACGACTAATTGCTTAAAACACACCAAAACAAGTTGTTTTCACACCATTTGGACCAATCATACACGGTGTATGTTTGATCTCACGCCACTACTGACTTGAAAGACAATAAAACAAGTTGATATACACCATTAAAACCTATCAATACACGGTGTATGATTGATATACACCACTATCTGCTTAAAACATATTAAAATAAGTTTATTTTACACCATTAAAACCTATCAATACACGGTGTATGATTGATATACACCACTGTCTAATTAAAACACATTAAAATAAGTTTATTTTACACCCTTAAAACCTACCATACATGGTGTATTATTGATCATGCACCCCAAATTGCTTTAAACACACTAAAACAAGTTGTTTTCACACTGTTTAGACCAATCATACACGGTGTATGATTGATCTTACACCACTAATGACTTGAAAGACACTAAAACAAGTTGATTTACGCCATTAAAACATATCAGACACAGTTTATGATTTATCATACACCACTTTTTTCATAAAATAGATTAACACAAGTTGATTTTACACCCTTAAAACATGTCATACACGGTGTATGCTTAATCATACACTACAATTTTCTAAAAACATACTAAACAAGTCGATTTCACACCATTTAGACCATTCATACACGGTGTATGATTAATCATACACCACTATTTACTTAAAACAAATTAAAACAAGTTGATTTTACACTCTTAAAACCTATCATACACGGTGTATGAGTGATAATACACCACTAATTGCTTAAGCACACTATAACAAGTTGTTTGCACACCATTTAGACCAATCATACACGGTGTATGATTGATTATACCCCACTGTCCACTTAAAACACATTAGAACAAATTGATTTTACACCCTCAAAATCTATCATACACGTATGATTGATTATACACCACTAATTGCTGAAAACACACTAAAATAAGTTGTTTTCACACCATTTAGACTAATCATACACGGTGTATGATTGATCCTACACCACTAATGACTTGGAAGACCCTAAAAACAGTTGATTTACACTTTTAAAACCTATCACACATGGTGTATGATTTATTATGCACCACTATTTTCTTAAAACAAATTAACACAAGTTGATTTTACACCACTAAAACCTATCATACACGATTTATGATTGATAATACACCACTGATTTTTTAAAACACAGTAAAACAAGTTGATTTCACACCAGTTAAACCAATCATACATGGTGTATGATTAATCATACACCACTATTTACTTAAACAACATTAAAACAAAATGATTTTGCACCCTTAAAACCTATCATACATGGTGTGTGAGTGATTATACACCACAAATTGCTTAAAACACACTAAAATAATTTGTTTTCATGCCATTTAGACCAATAATACACGGTGTACGATTGATCTTGTGATACCAATGACTTGGAAGACACAAAAACAAGTTGATTTACAGCAATTAAACCTGTCATACACGGTGTATGATTTATCAGACACCACTATTTTCTTAAAACAGATTAACACAAGTTTATTTTACACTCTTAAGACCTTTCATACACAGTGTATGATTGATCATACACCCCTAAAATGTATCATACGCAGTGTATGATTGATCATACGCCACTATTTTCTTAAAACACACTAAAAGAAGTTGATTTCACACGATTTAGACCAATCATATACAGTGTATGATTGATCATACACCTCTATTTACTTTAAAAATATTAAAACAAGTTGATTGTACACCCTTAAAACCTATCATACACGGTGTATGATTTATCAAACACCACTAATCCCTTAAAACACATTAAAACAAGTTGTTTTCACACAATTAAGGCCAATCATACATGGTGTATTTCGATCTTACACCACTAGTGACTTGAAAGACACTAAAACAAGTTGATATACGCCATTAAAACGTATCAATACTGGGTGTATGATTGATCATATACCACTACCTACTTGAAACACTTTAAAACAATTTGATTTTACACCCTCAAAGCTTATCACCCTCGGTGTATGATTGATCATGCACCACTATTTTCTTAAAACGCATTAAAACAAGTTGATTTTACACCCTTAAAACTAATCATACACGGTATATGATTGATCATACACCACAAATTGCTTAAAACAGACTAAAACAAGTTTTCACACCTATTGGACCCATCATACACGGCGTATAATTCATCTTACACCACTAATGACTTGAAAGACAACAAAACAAGTTGATATACACCAATAAAGCCTATCAATACACGGTGTATGATTGATCATACACTACTTTTTACTTAAAACACATTAAAACAAGTTGATTTCACACCCTTAAAACCGATCATAGACGGTGTACGATTGATCATACACCCCAAATTGCTTAAAACACACTAGAACAAGTTGATTTCACTCCATTTAGACCAATCATACATGGTGTATGATTGATCATACACAACTATTTACTTAAAACACATTAAAATAAGTTTATTTTACGCCCTTAAAACCGATCATTCACGGTGTATGTTTGATCATACACCACAAATTGTTTAAACCAGACAAAAACAAGTTGTTTTTACACCATTTAGACCATTTATACACGGTGTACGATGAATCATACACCACCATTTATTTAAAACACACTAAAACAAGTTGATTTTACACCCATAAAACCTATCATACACGGTGTAAGATTGATCATACACCCCTAATTACTTAAAACACACTAAAACAAGTTGTTTTCACACCATTTAGACTAATCATACACGGTGTATGATTGATCTCACACCACTAATGACTTGAAAGACACTAAAACAAGTTGATATACACCATTAAAACCTATCAATACATGGTGTATGATTGATCATACACCACTATCTACTTAAAACACATTAAAACAAGTTGATTTTACACCCTCAATACCTATCATACACAATGTATGATTGATTATACACCACTAATTGCTCAAAACACACTAAAATAAGTTGTTGTCACACCATTTTGACCAATCATACACGGTGTATGATTTAGCCTACACCACTTATGACTTGGAAGACCGTAAAAACCGTCGATTTACACCCTTAAAACCTATCTCACATGGCGTATGATTTGCCATGCACTGCTATTTTCTTAAAACAAATTAACACATGTAGGTTTTATACCTTTAAAACCTATCATACACGGTATATGATTGATCATACACCACTATTTTCTTAAAACACACTAAAACAAGTTGATTTCACACTATTTAGACCAATCACACACGGTGTATGATTGATCATACACCGCCATTTACTTAAATAGCATTAAAACAAGTTGATTTCACACCCTTAAAACCTATCATACATGATGTGTGAGTGATTATACACCACAAATTGATCAAAACACACTAAAATAATTTGTTTTCATGCCATTTAGACCAATCATACATGGTGTATGATAGATCTTGCACCACTAATGACTTGAAAGACACAAAAACATGTTGATTTACAGCAACTAAACCTTTCATACACGGTGTATGATTTATCATACACCACTATTTTTGTAAAACAGATTAACAGAGGTTGATTTTACACCCTCAAAACCAATCATACACAGTGTATGATTGATCATACACCCTTAAAACCTATCATACACAGTATATGATTGATCATACGCCACTCTTTTCCTAAAACACACTAAAACAAGTTGATTACACTCCATTTACACCAATCATACACGGTGTACGATCGATCATATACCACTTTTTACTTATAACACATTAAAACAAGTTGAGTTTACACCCTTAAAACCTATCATACGCGGTGTATGATTGATCATATACTATAAATTGCTTAAAACACACTAAAACAAGTTATTTTCACACCATTTAGGCCAATCATACACGGTGTATGACTGATCTTACACCACCAATGACTTGAAAGACACTAAAACAAGTTGATTTACACCACTAAAACCTATCACACACGGCGTATTATTGATCATACTACTATTTTCTAATAACACCCTAAAATAAGTTGATTTCACTCCATTTAGACCAATCATACATTGTGTGCGATTGATCATACATGGCTATTTACTTATAACACATCAAAACAAGTTGATTTTACAGCCTCAAAACCTATCATACACGGTGTATGATTGATCATACACTACAAATAACTTAAAACACTGTAAAACAAGTTATTTTCACACCATTTAGACCAATCATACATGGTGTGTGATTGATTTTACACCACTAATGGCTTGAAAGACACTAAAACAAGTTGATTTCCACCACTAAAACCTATCACACACGGTGTATGATTGACCATACACCACTATTTTCTTAAAACAGATTAACACAAGTTGATTTTAAACCCTTAAAACCCATCATACACGGTGTATGTTTGATCATACTCCACTATTTTCTAAAAACACACTAAAACAAGTTGATTTCATACCATTTAGACCAATTATACACGGTGTATGATTAATCATACACCACTTTTACTTAAAATACATTAAAATAAGTTTATTTTACACCTTTAAAACCTATCATACACGGTGTATGATTGATCAAACACCACAAATTGCTAATAACACAGTAAAACAAGTTGTTTTCCCACCATTTAGACTAATCATACACTGTGTATGACTGATCTTACACCACTAGACCCTAAATCTTTAATACCAGAAGATTGTGCAAAATGCCCATAACCCTTGTTATGTGTTCCACACATGGTATACGATTTATGACTTGTTATGCAAAAGATTGTGCACAACCTATCACCACTAGACCCTTGTTATGTGTGTGACTTGAAGGACACTAAAACAAGTTGATTTACGCCATTAAAACATGTCACACATGGTATACGATTTATCATACAACAGTGTTTTCAAAAAACAGATAAACACATGTTGATTTTACACCCTTAAAACCTATAATACAGGATGTATGATTGATCATACACCACTATTTTCTAAAAAAACACTAAAACTAGTCAATTTCACAGACCTTTCATACACGGTATATGATTGATTATACACCACTATTTACTTAAAACACATTAAAACGAGTTCATTTTACACCCTTAAAACCTACCATACACTGTGTACATTTGATTATACACCACTAATTACTTAAAACACCATAAAATAAGTTGTTTTCACACCATTTAGACCAATCATACACGGTGTATGATTGATCTTACACCAGTAATGACCTGAAAGACACCAAAACAAGCTGATATACGCCATTAAAACCTATCAATACACGGTATATGATTGATCGTACACCACTATCGACTTAAAACACATTAAAACAAGTTGATTTTACACCCTCAAAACCTATAATACACATTGTATGATTGATCATACACAACTAATTGCTTAAAACACACTAGAACAAGTTGATTTCACACCATTTAGATCAATCATACGCAGTGTATGATTGATCATACACAACTATTTACTTAAAACACATTAAAATAAGTTTATTTTACGCCCTAAAAACCGATCATTCACTGTGTGTGATTGATCATACACCACAAATTGCTTAAACCAGACAAAAACAAGTTGTTTTCACACCAGTTAGACCATTCATACACGGTGTACGATGGATCATACACCACTATTTATTTAAAACACAATAAAACATGTTGATTTTACACCCTTAAAACCTATCATACATGGCGTAAGATTGATCATACACCCCTAATTGCTTAAAACACACTAAAACAAGTTGTTTTCACACCATTTAAAATAATCATACACGGTGTATGATTGATCTCACACCACTAATGACTTGAAAGACACTAAAACAAGTTGATATACACCATTAAAACCTATCAATACACGGTTTATGATAGATCATACACCACTATCTACTTAAAACACATTAAAACAAGCTGATTTTACACCCTCAAAACCTATCATACACGTTGTATGATTGATCATACCCCACTAATTGCTCAAAACACACTAAAATAAGTTGTTTTCACACCATTTTGACCAATCATACACGGTGTATGATTTAGCCTACACCACTAGTGACTTGGAAGACCGTAAAAACCATTGATTTACACCCTTAAAACCTATCTCACATGGTGTATGATTTGCCATGCACCGCTATTTTCTTAAAACAAATTAACACATGTTGGTTTTACACCATTAAAACCTATCATACACGGTATATGATTGATCATACACCACTATTTTCTTAAAACACACTAAAACAAGTTGATTTCACACTATTTAGACCAATCACACACGGTGTATGATTGATCATACACCAGCATTTACTTAAACAGCATTAAAACAAGTTGATTTTACACCCTTAAAACCTATCATACATGATGTGTGAGTGATTATACACCACAAATTGCTCAAAACACACTAAAATAATTTGTTTTCATGCCATTTAGACCAATCATACACGGTGTACGATTGATCTTGCACCACTAATGACTTGAAAGATACAAAAACAAGTTGATTTACAGCAACAGAACCTTTCATACAAGGTGTATGATTTATCATACACCACTATTTTCTTAAAAGAGATTAACAAAGGTTGATTTTACACCCTTAAAACCTATCATACACAGTGTATGATTGATCATACACCCTTAAAACCCATCATACACAGTATATGATTGATCATACGCTACTATTTTCTTAAAACACACTAAAAGAAGTTGATTTCACCCCATTTAGACAAACCATTCGCAGTGTATGATTGACCATGCACCACTATTTACTTAAAACACATTAAAACAAGTTGATTTTACACCCTTAAAACCTATCATACACAGTGTATGATTGATCATACACCACTAATTGCTTAAAACACACTAAAACAAGTTGTTTTCACACTATTAAGACCAATCATACATGGTGTATGTTCGATTTTACACCAAAAGACACTAAAACAAGTTGATATACACCATTAAAACCTATCAATACAGGGTGTATGATTGATCATACACCACTATCTACTTGAAACGCATTAAATCAACTTGATTTTACACCCTCAAAACCTATCATACACGGTGTATGATTGATCATACACCATTATTTTCTTAAAACACATTAAAACTAGTTGATTTTACACCCTGAAAACCTATCATGCATGGTGCATGATCGATCATACACCACAAATTGCTTAAAACACACTAAAATAAGTTGTTTTCACAGCATTTACACCCATCATACATGGTGTACGATTGATCTTACACCAGTAATGGCTTGAAAGACGCTAAAACAAATTGATATACACCATTAAAACCTATCTATACACGGTGTATGATTGATCATACACCACTTTCTGCTTAAAACACATTAAAACAAGCTGATTTCACACCATTAAAACATGTCATACACGGTGTATGATTGAGCATACACCACTAATTGCTTAAAACACACTGAAACAATTTATTTTTACACTACTTAGACCAATCATACACGGTGTGTGATTGATATTACGCAACTAATGACCTGAAAGACACGGTGCATGATTCATAATACACCACTATTTTCTTAAAACAGATTAACATAAGTTGATTTTACACCCTTGAAACCTATCATACATGGCGTATGATTGATCATACACACTTAAATCCAATCATAGACGATGTATACTATTTTCTAAAAACACACAAAAATAAGTTGATTTCACACCATTTAGACCAATCATACACGGCGTATGATTGATCATACACCACTATTTACTTATAGCACATTAAAATAAGTTTGTTTTACACCCATAAAACCTGGCATATATACAGTGTATGATTGGTCATACACCACTAACTGCCTAAAACATACTAAAACAAGTTATTTTCACACCATTTAGATCTATCATACACGGTGTATGATTGATCCTACACCACTAATGATGTGGAAGACCCTGAAAACAGTTGATTTACACCCTTAAAACTATCACACATGGTGTATGATTTATCATGCACCACTATTTTCTTAAAACAAATTACCACAAGTTGATATTACACCATTAAAACCTATCATATACGGTGTATGATTGATCATACACCACTCTTTTCTTAAAACACACTAAAACAAGTTGATTACACTCCATTTAGACCAATCATACACGGTGTACGATTGATCATATACCACGATTTACTTATGACACATTAAAACAAGTTGAGTTTACACCCTTAAAACCTATCATACGCGGTGTATGATTGATCATATACTATAAATTGCTTAAAACACACTAAAACAAGTTATTTTCACACCATTTAGGCCAATCATACACGGTGTTTGACTGATCTTACACCACCAATGACTTGAAAGACACTAAAACAAGTTGATTTACACCACTAAAACCTATCACACACGGCGTATTATTGATCATACAACTATTTTCTAATAACACCCTAAAATAAGTTGATTTCACTCCAATTAGACCAATCATACATTGTGTGCGACAGATCATACACCACTATTTACTTATAACACATTAAAACAAGTTGATTTTACAGCCTTAAAACCTATCATACACGGTGTATGATTGATCATACACCACAAATAACTTAAAACACTGTAAAACAAGTTGTTTTCACACCATTTAGACCAATCATATATGGTGTGTGATTGATTTTACACCACTAATGGCTTGAAAGACACTAAAACAAGTTGGTTTCCACCACTAAAACCTATCACACACGGCGTATGATTGACCATACACCACTACTTTCTTAAAACAGATTAACACAAGTTGATTTTAAACCCTTAAAACCTATCATACACGGTGTATGTTTGATCATGCTCCACTATTTTCTAAAAACACACTAAAACAAGTTGATTTCATACCATTTAGACCAATTATACACGGTGTATGATTGATCATACACCACTATTTACTTAAAATACATTAAAATAAGTTTATTTTACACCTTTAAAACCTATCATACACGGTGTATGATTGATCAAACACCACAAATTGCTAAAAACACAGTAAAACAAGTTGTTTTCCCACCATTTAGACCAATCATACACTGTGTATGACTGATCTTACACCACCAGACCCTAAATCTTTAATACCAAAGGATTGTGCAAATTGCCCATAACCCTTGTTATGTGTTCCACACATGGCATACGATTTATGACTTGTTATGCAAAAGATTGTGCAAAACCTATCACCACTAGACCCTTGTTATGTGCATGACTTGAAGGACACTAAAACAAGTTGATTTACGCCATTAAAACATATCACACATGGTATACGATTTATCATACAACACTGTTTTCAAAAAACAGATTAACACATGTTGATTTTACACCCTTCAAACCTATAATACACGATGTATGATTGATCATACCCCACTATTTTCTAAAAAAACACTAAAACAAGTCAATTTCACAGCATTTAGACCTTTCATACACGGTGTATGATTGATCATACACCACTATTTACTTAAAACACATTAAAACGAGTTCATTTTACACCCTTAAAACCTACCATACACTGTGTATATTTGATTATACACCACTAATTACTTAAAACACTATAAAATAAGTTGTTTTCACACCATTTATACCAATCTTACACGGTGTATAATTGATCTTACACCAGTAATGACCCGAAAGACACCAAAACAAGTTGATATACGCCATTAAAACCTATCAATACACGGTTTATGATTGATCATACACCACTATCGACTTAAAAGACATTAAAACAAGTTGATTTTACACCCTCAAAACCTATCATACACGTTGTATGATTGATCATACACAACTAATTGCTTAAAACACCCTAGAACAAGTTGATTTCACACCATTTAGACCAATCATGCACGGTGTATGATTGATCATACACAACTATTTACTTAAAACACATTAAAACAAGTTGATTTTACACCCTCAAAACCTATCATACACCACTAATTGCTCAAAACACACTAAAATAAGTTGTTTTCACACCATTTTGACCAATCATATACGGTGTATGATTTAGCCTACACCACTTATGACCTAGAAGACCGTAAAAACCATTGATTTACACCCTTAAAACCTATCTCACATGTTGTATGATTTGCCATGCACCGCTATTTTCTTAAAACAAATTAACACATGTTGGTTTTGCACCATTAAAACCTATCATACACGGTATATGATTGATCATACACTACTATTTTCTTAAAACACACTAAAACAAGTTGATTTCACACTATTTAAACCAATCACACACGGTGTATGATTGATCATACACCACCATTTACTTAAACAACATTAAAACAAGTTGATTTTACACCCTTAAAACCTATCATACATGATGTGTGAGTGATTATACACCACAAATTGCTCAAAACACACTAAAATAATTTGTTTTCATGCCATTTAGACCAATCATACACGGTGTACGATTGATCTTGCACCACTAATGACTTGAAAGACACAAAAACTAGTTGATTTATAGCAACTAAACCTTTCATACACGGTGTATGATTTATCATACACTACTATTTTCTTAAAACAGATTAACACAGGTAGATTTTACACCCTTAAAACTTATCATACACCCTTAAAGCCTATCATATACAGTATATGATTGATCATACGCCACTATTTTCTTAAAACACACTAAAAGAAGTTGATTTCACACCATTTAGACAAATCATTCACAGTGTATGATTGACCATACACCACTATTTACTTAAAACACATTAAAACAAGTTGATTTTACACCCTTAAAACCTATCATACACGGTGTATGATTGATCATACACCACTAATTGCTTAAAACACACTAAAACAAGTTGTTTTCACACTATTAAGACCAATCATACATGGTGTATGTTCGATTTTACACTACTAGTGACTTGAAAGACACTAAAACAAGTTGATATACACCATTAAAACCTATCAATACAGGGTGTATGATTGATCATACACCACTATCTACTTGAAACACATTAAATCAACTTGATTTTACACCCTCAAAACCTATCATACACGATGTATGATTGATCATGCACCACTATTTTCTTAAAACACATTTAAACTAGTTGATTTTACACCCTGAAAACGTATCATACATGGTGTATGATCGATCATACACCACAAATTGCTTAAAACACACTAAAATAAGTTGTTTTCACAACATTTACACCCATCATACACGGTGTGCAATTGATCTTACACTAGTAATGGCTTGAAAGACGCTAAAACAAATCGATATACACCATTAAAACCTATCTATACGCGGTGTATGATTGATCATACACCACTTTCTGCTTAAAACACATTAAAACAAGCTGATTTCACACTATTAAAACATGTCATACACGGTGTATGATTGAGCATACACCACTAATTGCTTAAAACATACTGAAACAATTTGTTTTTACACTATTTAGACCAATCATACACGGTGTATGATAGATATTACACAACTAATGACCTGAAAGACACGGTGTATGATTCATAATACACCCCTATTTTTTTAAAACAGATTAACATAAGTTGATTTTACACTCTTGAAACCTATCATACAAGGCGTATGATTGATCATGCACACTTAAAACCAATCATAGGCGATGTATATTATTTTCTAAAAACACACAAAAACAAGTTGATTTCAAGCCATTTAGACCAATCTCACATGGCGTATCATTGATCATACACCACTATTTACTTATAACACATTAAAATAAGTTTGCTTTACACCCATAAAACCTAGCATATGCACAGTGTATGATTGATCATACACCACTATCTACTTAAAACACATTAAAACAATTGATTTTACACCCTCAAAATCCTAGCATACACGTTGTATGATTGATCATACACCACTAACTGCCTAAAACACACTAAAACAAGTTGTTTTCACACCATTTAGATCAATCATATACGGTGTATGATTGATCCTACACCACTAATGACATGGAAGACCCTGAAAATAGTTGATTTACACCCTTAAAACCTATCACACATGGTGTATGATTTATCATGCATCACTATTTTCTTAAAACAAATTACCACAAGTTGATATTACACCATTAAAACCTATCATACACGGTGTATGATTGATCATACACCACTATTTTCTTAAAACACACTAAAACAAGTTGATTACACTCCATTTAGACCAATCATACACGGTGTACGATTGATCATATACCACTATTTACTTATAACACATTAAAACAAGTTGAGTTTACACCCTTAAAACCTATTATACGCGGTGTATGATTGATCATATACTATAAATTGCTTAAAACACACTAAAACAAGTTATTTTCAAACCATTTAGGCCAATCATACACGGTGCATGACTGATCTTACACCACCAATGACTTGAAAGACACTAAAACAAGTTGATTTACACCACGAAAACCTATCACACACGGCGTATTATTAATCATACTACTATTTTCTAATAACACCCTAAAATAAGTTGATTTCACTCCATTTAGACCAATTATACATTGTGTACGATTGATCATACACCACTATTTACTTATAACACATTAAAACAAGTTGATTTTACAGCCTTAAAACCTATCATACACGGTGTATGATTGATCATACACCACAAATAACTTAAAACACTGTCAAACAAGTTGTTTTCACACCATTTAGACCAATCATACATGGTGTGTGATTGATTTTACACCACTAATGGCTTGAAAGACACTAAAACAAGTTGATTTCCACCACTAAAACCTATCACACACGGCGTGTGATTGATCATACACCACTATTCTCTTAAAATAGATTAGCACAAGTTGATTTTAAACCCTTAAAACCTATCATACACGGTGTATGTTTGATTATACTCTACTATTTTCTAAAAACACACTACAACAAGTTGATGTCATACCATTTAGGCCAATTATACACGGTGTATAATTGATCATACACCACTATTTACTTAAAATACATTAAAATAAGTTTATTTTACACCTTTAAAACCTATCATATACGGTGTATGATTGATCAAACACCACAAATTGCTAAAAACACAGTAAAACAAGTTGTTTTCCCACCATTTAGACCAATCATACACTGTGTATGACTGATCTTACACCACTAGACCCTAAATCTTTAATACCAAAAGATTGTGCAAAATGCCCATAACCCTTGTTATGTGTTCGACACATGGTATATGATTTACGACTTGTTATGCAAAAGATTGTGCAAAAGATTGTGCAAAACCTATCACCACTAGACCCTTGTTACGTGTATGACTTGAAGGACACAAAAACAAGTTGATTTACGCCATTAAAACATATCACACATGGCATACGATTTATCATACAACACTGTTTTCAAAAAACAGATTAACACATGTTGATTTTACACCATTAAAACCTATGATACACGATGTATGACTGATCATACACCACTATTTTCTAAAAAAACACTAAAACAAGTCAATTTCACAGCATTTAGACCTTTCGTACACGGTGTATGATTGATCATACACCACTATTTACTTAAAACACATTAAAACGAGTTCATTTTACACCCTTAAAACCTACCATACACTGTGTATATTTGATTATACACCACTAATTACTTAAAACACCATAAAATAAGTTGTTTTCACACCATTTAGACCAATCATACACGGTGTATGATTGATCTTACACCAGTAATGACCTGAAAGACGCCAAAACAAGGTGATATACGCCATTAAAACCTATCAATACACGGTTTATGACGGATCATACACCACTATCGACTTAAAACACATTAAAACAAGTTGATTTTACACCCTCAAAACCTATCATACACGTTGTATGATTGATAATACACAACTAATTACTTAAAACACACTAAAACAAGTTATTTTCAAAACATTTAGACTAGTCATACACGGTGTATGATTGATCCTACACCACTAATGACTCGAAAGACCCTAACAATAGTTGATTTACACCCTTAAAACCTATCACACACGGTGTATGATTTATCATGTACCACTATTTTCTTAAAACAAATTAACACGAGTTGATTTTACACCACCAAAACCTATCATACACGGTGTATGATTGATCATACGCCACTATTTTCTTAAAACACACTAAAACAAGTTGATTTCACACCATTAAGACTAATTATATGTGGTGTATGATTGATCATACACAACTATTGACTTAAAATACATTAAAACCAGTTGATTTCACACACTTAAAACCTATCATACATGGTGTATGAGTGGTTATACAGTACAAATTACTTAAAACACACTAAAACAAGTTGTTTTCATGCCATTTAGACCAATCATACACGGCGTATGATTGATCTTGCACCACCAATGACTTGAAAGACACAAAAATAACTTGATTTACAGTAATTAAACCTATCATACACGGTGTATGATTGATCATGCACCACTATTTTCTTAAAACAGATTAACAAAAGTTGATTTTAAACCCTTAAAACCTATCATACACGGTGTATGATTGATCATACACCATTAAAACCTATCATACATGCTGTATGATTCATCATACGCCACATTTTCTTAAAACACACTAAAAGAAGTTCATTTCACACCAATTAGACCAACCATACACGGTGTATGATTGATCATACACCACTATTTACATAAAACACATTAAAAATAAGCTAATTTTACACCCTCAAAACCTATCATACACGGTGTATGATAGATCATACACCACAAATTGCTTAAAACACACTAAAGCAAGTTATTTTCACACCATTTAGACCATTCATAAATGGTGTACTATTAATCATACACCACTATTTACTTATAACACATTAAAACAAGTTGATTTTACACCCTTAAAACCTATCGTACAAGGTGTATGATTGATCATACCCCACAAATTGCTTAAAACACAGTAAAACAAGTTGTTTTCACAGCATTTAGACCAATCATACATGGGGTGTTGTTGATCTTACACCACTAATGACTTGAAAGACACTAAAATTAGTTGATTTACACCACCAAAACCGATCGCACATGCCGTATGATTGATCATGCACCACTATTTTCTCAAAAAAGATTAGCACAAGTTGATTTTACACCCTTAAAACCTATCATACACAGCGTATGATTGATCATACTCCACTATTTTCTAAAAACACACCAAAACAAGTTGATTTTACACCATTTAGACCAATCATACACGGTGTATGATTGATCATACACCACTATTTACTTAAAACACATTAAAATAAGTTTATTTTACACCTTTAAAACCAATCGTACACGGTGTACGATTGATCAAACACCACAAATTGCTAAAAACACAGTAAAACAAGTTGTTTTCACACCATTTAGACCAATCATGCACGGTGTATGACTGATCTTACACCCCTAATGACTTGAAAGACACTAAAACAAGTTGATTTACGGCATTGAAACATATCACACATGGTATACGATTTATCATACAGCACTATTTTCAAAAAACAGATTAACCAAGTTGATTTTACACCCTTAAAACCTAAAATACACGATGTATGATTTATCATTGACCACTATTTTCTAAAAAGACACTAAAACAAGTCAATTTCACAGCATTTAGACCATTCAAACACGGTGTATGATTGATCATACGCCACTATTTACTTAAAACACATTAAAACAAGTTCATTTTACACCCTTAAAACCTACCATACAGTGTGTATAATTGATCATGCACTACCAATTGCTTAAAACACAATAAAATAAGTTGTTTTCACACCATTTAGACGAATCATACACGGTGTACGATTGATCTTACACCAGTAATGAACTGAAAGACACCAAAGCAAGTTGATATACGCCTTTAAACCCTATCAATACACGATTTATGATTGACCATACACCACTATCGACTCAAAACCGATCATACACGTTGTAGGATGGATCATACACCACTAATTGCTTAAAACACACTAAAACAAGTTGTTTTCACAATATTTAGACCAATCATACACGGTGTATGATTGATCCGACACCACTAATGACTCGGACACCCTCAAAACAGTTGATTTACACCCTTAAAACCTATCACACATGGTGTAGGATTTATCATGCACCACTATTTTCTTAAAACAAATTAACACGAGTTCATTTTACACCACTAAAACCTATCATACACGGTGTATGATTGATCATACGCCACTATTTTCTTAAAACACACTAAAACAAGTTGATTTCATACCATTTAGACCAATCATACGCGGTATAAGATTGATCATACACGACTATTAACTTAAAACACATTAAAACCAGTTGATTTCACACACTTAAAACCTATCATACATGGTGTACGATTGATTATACAGTACAAATTGCTTAGAACACACTAAAACAAGCTGTTTTCATGCCATTTAGACCAATCATGCACGGTGTATGATTGATCTTGCACCACCAATGACTTGAAAGACACAAAAATAACTTGATTTACAGTAATTAAACCAATCATACACGGTGTATGATTGATCATGCGCCACTATTTTCCAAAAACAGATCAAGAAAAGTTGATTTTAAACCCTTAAAACCTATCATACACGGTGTATGATTGATCATACACCCTTAAAACCTATCATACATGCTGCATGATTGATCATACGCCACTATTTTCTTAAAACGCACCAAAAGAAGTTCATTTCACACCATTTAGACCAATCATACACCGTGTATGATTGATCATACAGCACTATTTACTTAAAACACATTAAGAAAACCTAATTTTACACCCTCAAAACCTATCGTACACGGTGTATGATTGATCATACACAACAAATTGCTTAAAATACAGCAAAACAAGTTGTTTTCACACCATTTAGACCAATCATACATGGTGTGTGATTGATCTTACACCACTAATGACTTGAAAGACAATAAAATTATTTGATTTACAACACTAAAACCTATCACACACGGCGTATGATTGATCATACACCACTATTTTCCTAAAAAAGATTAACACAAGTTGATTTTACACCCTTAAAACCCATCATACACAGTGTATGTTTGATCATACTCCACTATTTTCTAAAAACACACTAAAACAAGTTGATTTCACACCATTTAGACCAATCATACACACTGTATGATTGATCATACCCCACTATTTACTCAAAACACATTAAAATAAGTTTATTTTGCACCTTGAAAACCGATCATACACGGTGTACGATTGATCAAACACCACAAATTGCTAAAAACACAGTTAAACATGTTGTTTTCACACCATTTAGACGAATCATACACGGTGTATGACTGATCTTACACCACTAATGACTTGAAAGACACTAAAACAAATTGATTTACACCATTAAAAAATATCACACATGGTATACGATTTATCATACAACACTATTTTCAAAAACAGATTAACACATGTTGATTTTACCTCCTTAAAACCTATAATACATGATGCATGAATGATCATTCACCACTATTTTCTAAAAACACACTAAAATAAGTCAATTTCACAGCATTTGGACCATTCATACACGGTGTATGATTGATCATACGCCACTATTTACTTAAAACACATTACAACAAGTTCATTTTACACCCTTAAAACCTACCATACACTGTGTATAATTGATCTTGCACCACTAATTGCTTAAAACACAATAAAATACGTTCTTTTCACACCATTTGGACCGATCATACACGGCGTATGATTGATCTTACATCAGTAATGACCTAAAAGACACCAAAACAAGTTGATATACGCCGTTAAAACCTATCAATACACGATTTATGATTGATCATACACCACTATCGACTTAAAACACATTAAAACAAGTTGATTTTACACCCTCAAAACCGATCATACACGTTGTATGATTGATCATGCACCACTAATTGCTTAAAACACACTAAAACAAGTTGTTTTCACAACATTTAGACCAATCATACACGGTGTATGATTGATCCTACACCACTAATGACTCGGACACCCTAAAAACAGTTGATTTACACCCTTAAAACCTATCACATACGGTGTATGATTTATCATGCACCACTATTTTCTTAAAATAAATTAACACGAGTTGATTTTACACCACTAAAACCTATCATACATGGTGTATGATTGATCATACGCCACTATTTTCTTAAAACACACTAAAACAAGTTGATTTCACACCATTTAGACCAATCATACACGGTGTATGATTGATCATACACGACTATTTACTTAAAACACATTAAAACCGGTTGATTTCCCACATTTAAAACCTATCATACATGGTCTATGCGTGATAATACAGCACAAATTGCTTGGAACACACTAAAACAAGTTGTTTTCATGCCATTTAGACCAATCATACACGTCGTATGATTGATCTTGCACCCCCAATGACTTGAAAGACACAAAAATAAGTTGATTTACAGTAACTAAACCTATCATACACGGTGTATGATTGATCATACACGGTGTATTATTGTTCATGCACCACTATTTTCTAAAAGCAGATTAACAAAAGTTGATTTTACACCCATAAAACCTATCATAAACTGTGTATGATTGATCATACACCCTTAAAACCTTTCATACATGCCGCATGATTGATCATACGCTACTACTTTCTTAAAACACACTAAAAGAAGTTCATTTCCCACCATTTAGACCAATCATACACCACTATTTACTTAAAACACATTAAAAAAAGTTGATTTTACACCCTCAAAACCTATCATACACGGTGTATGATTGATCATACACCACTAATTGCTTAAAACACCCTAAAACAAGTTGTTTTCACACCATTAAGACCAATCATACACGGTGTATGTTCGATCTTACACCACTAGTGACTTGAAAGATACTAAAACAATTTGATATACACCATTAAAACCTATCTGTACTGGGTGGATGATTGATCATACACCACTATCTACTCGAAACACATTAAAACAATTTGATTTAACGCCCTCAAAACCAATCATACACGGTGTATGATTGATCATACACCACTATTTTCTTAAAACGCACTAAAACATGTTGATTTCACGCCATTTAGACCAACCATACTTAGTCCATGATTGATCATACACTACTATTTACTAAAAAAAACATTAAAACAAGTTGATTTTGCTCCTTTAAAACCTATTATATACTGCGTATGATTGATCATACACCACTATTTTTTCTTAAAACACACAAAAACAAGTTGATTTCGCGCTATTTAGACACATCACACACTATGTACGATTGATCATACACTACTATTTACTCAAAACACAATAAAAACAAGTTGATTTTACACCCTTAAAACCGATCATAGACGGTGCATTATTGATCACGCACCACTAATTTCTTAAAACACACTAAAACAAGTTGATTTCACACCATTTAGACCAATCATACACGGTGTATGATTGATCATACGCCACTACTTGCTTTAAACACACTAAAACAAGTTGATTTTATACTATTAAAACCAATCATACATGGAGTATGATTGATCATACACCACTATTTTCTTAAAATACAATAAAACAATTTGATTTCGCACCGTTTAAATCAATCATACACTATATATGATTGATCATACACCACTATTTACTTATAACACATTAAAAACAAGTTGATTTTACACCCTTAAAACCTATCATACACGGTGTATGATTGATCAAACACCACAAATTGCTAAAAACACAGTAAAACATGTTGTTTTTACACCATTTGGACAAATCATACACGATGTATGACTGATCTTACAGCACTAATGACTTGAAAGACACTAAAACAAATTGATTTATGCCATTAAAACATATCACACATGGTATACGATTTATCATACAACACTATTTTCAAAAAACAGATCAACACAAGTTGATTTTACCTCCTTAAAACCTATAATACACGATGTATGAATGATCATTCACCACTATTTACTTAAACACACTAAAACAAGTTGATTTCACATCATTTAGACCAATCATACGCGGTGCATGATTGATCATACACGACTATTTACTTAAAACACATTAAAATCAGTTGATTTCACATACTTAAAACCTATCATACATGGTGTATGAGTGATTATACAGTACAAATTGCTTAGAACACACTAAAACAAGTTGTTTTCATGCCATTTAGACCAATCATACACGGTGTATGATTGATCTTGCACCACCAATGACTTGAAAGACACAAAAATAACTTGATTTACAGTAATTAAACCTATCATACACGGTGTATGATTGATCATGCACCACTATTTTCCAAAAACAGATTAAGAAAAGTTGATTTCAAACCCTTAAAACCTATCATACACGGTGTATGATTGATCATACACCCTTAAAACCTATCATAAATGTTGCATGATAGATCATACGCCACTATTTTCTTAAAACACACTAAAAGAAGTTCATTTCACACAATTTAGACCAATCATACACCGTGTATGATTGATCATACACCACGATTTACCTAAAACACATTTAAAAAACCTGATTTTACACCCTCAAAACCTATCATACACTGTGTATGATCGATCATACACTGTGTATGATAGATCATACACCACAAATTGCTTAAAACACACTAAAACAAGCTATTTTCACACCATTTATACCAATCATAAACGGTGTACGATTAATTATACACCACTATTTACTTATAACACATTAAAATAAGTTGATTTTACACCCTTAAAACCTATCGTACACGGTGTATGATTGATCATACACCACAAATTGCTTAAAATACAGTAAAACAAGTTGTTTTCACACCATTTAGACCAATCATACATGGTGTGTGATTGATCTTACACCACTAATGACTTGAAAGACACTAAAATTAGTTGATTTACAACACTAAAGCTTATCACACACGGCGTATGATTTATCATACACCACTATTTTCCTAAAAAAGATTAACACAAGTTGATTTTACACCCTTAAAACCCATCATACACGGTGTATGTTTGATCATACTCCACTATTTTCTAAAAACACACTAAAACAAGTTGATTTCACACCATTTAGACCAATCATACACAATGTATGATTGATCATACACCACTATTTACTTAAAACACATTAAAATAAGTTTATTTTGTACCTTTAAAACCGATCATACACGGTGTACGATTGATCAAACACCACAAATTGCTAAAAACACAGTAAAACATGTTGTTTTCACACCATTTAGACCAATCATACACGATGTGTGACTAATCTTACACCACTAATGACCTGAAAGACACTAAAACAAATTGATTTACGCCGTTAAAACATGTCACACATGGTATACGATTTATCATACAACACTATTTTCAAAAAACAGGTTAACACAAGTTGATTTCACCTCCATGAAACGTATAATGCACGATGTATGAATGATCATTCACCACTTTTTTCTAAAAACACACTAAAATAAGTCAATTTCACAGCATTTAGACCATTCATACATGGTGTATGATTGATCATACGCCACTATTTACTTAAAACACATTAAAACAAGTTCATTTTACACCCTTAAAACCTAGCATACACTGTGTATAATTGATCATGCACCACTAATTACTTAAAACACAATAAAATAAGTTTTTTTCACACCATTTGGACTGATCATACACGGCGTATGATTGATCTTACATCAGTAAGGACCTGAAAGACCCCAAAAGAAGTTGATATACGCCATTAAAACCTATCAATACACGATTTATGATTGATCATACACCACTATCGACTTAAAACACATTAAAACAAGTTGATTTTACACCCTCAAAACTGATCATACACGTTGTATGATTGATCATACACCACTAATTGCTTAAAACACACTAAAACAAGTTGTTTTCACAACATTTAGACCAATCATACACGGTTTATGATTGATCCTACACCACTAATGACTCGGACACCCTAAAAATAGTTGATTTACACCCTTAAAACCTATCACACATGGTTTATGATTTATCATGCACCACTATTTTCTTAAAACAAATTAACACGAGTTGATTTTACACCACTAAAACCCATCATACACTGTGTATGATTGATCATACGCCACTATTTTCTTAAAACACACTAAAACAAGTTGATTTCACACCATTTAGACCAATCATAAGCGGTGTATGATTCATTATACACGACTATTTACTTAAAACACATTAAAACCAGTTCATTTCACACACTTAAAACCTATCATACTTGGTGTATGAGTGATTATACAGTACAAATTGCTTAGAACACACTAAAACAAGTTGTTTTCATGCCATTTAGACCAATCATACATGGTGTATGATTGATCTTGCACCACCAATGACTTGAAAGACACAAAAATAACTTGATTTACAGTAATTAAACCTATCATACACGTTGTACGATTGATCATACACTGTGTATGATTGATCATGCACCACTATTTTCTAAAAGCAGATTAAGGAAAGTTGATTTTAAACCCTTAAGACCTATCATACACGGTGTATGATTGATCATACACCCTTAAAACCTATCATACATACTGTATGATTGATCATACGCCACTCTTTTCTTAAAACACACTAAAAGAAGTTCATTTCACACCATTTAGACCAATCATACACCGTGTATGATTGATCATACACCACTATTTACTTAAAACACATTTAAAAAACCTGATTTTAAACCCTCAAAACCTATCATACACGGTGTATGATAGATCATACACCACAAATTGCTTAAAACACACTAAAACAAGCTATTTTCACACCATTTATACCAATCATAAACGGTGTACGATTAATTATACACCACTATTTACTTATAACACATTAAAATAAGTTGATTATACACCCTTTAAACCTATCGTACACGGTGTATGATTGATCATACACCATAAATTGCTTAAAATACAGTAAAACAAGTCGTTTTCACACCATTTAGACCAATCATACATGGTGTGTGATTGATCTTACACCACTAATGACTTGAAAGACACTAAAATTAGTTGATTTACAACACTAAAACCTATCACACACGGCGTATGATTGATCATACACCACTATTTTCCTAAAAAAGGTTAACACAAGTTGATTTTACACCCTTAAAACCCATCATACACGGTGTATGTTTGATCATACTCCACTATTTTCTAAAAACACACTAAAACAAGTTGATTTCACACCATTTAGACCAATCATACACAGTGTATGATTATCATACACCACTATTTACTTAAAACACATTAAAATAAGTTTATTTTGCACCTTTAAAACCGATCATACACGGTGTACGATTGATCAAACACCACAAATTGCTAAAAACACAGTAAAACATGTTGTTTTCACACCATTTAGACCAATCATACACGATGTATGACTGATCTTACACCACTAATGACTTGAAAGACACTAAAACAAATTGATTTACGCCATTAAAAAATATTACACATGGTATACGATTTATCGTACAACACTATTTTCAAAAAACAGATTAACACAAGTTGATTTTACCTCCTTAAAACCTATAATGCACGATGTATGAATGATCATTCACCACTATTTTCTAAAAACACACTAAAATAAGTCAATTTCACAGCATTTAGACCATTCATACACGGTGTATGATTGATCATATGCCACTATTTATTTAAAACACATTAAAACAAGTTCATTTTACACCTTTAAAACCTACCATACACTGTGTATAATTTATCATGCACCACTAATTGCTTAAAACACAATAAAATACGTTCTTTTCACACCATTTGGATCGATCATACACAGCGTATGATTGATCTTACATCAGTAATGACCTGAAAGACACCAAAACAAGTTGATATACGCCATTAAAACCTATCAACACACGATTTATGATTGATCATACACCACTATCGACTTAAAACATATTAAAACAAGTTGATTTTACACCCACAAAACCGATCATACACGTTGTATGATTGATCATACACCACTAATTGCTTAAAACACACTAAAACAAATTGTTTTCACAACATTTAGACCAATCATACACGGTGTATGATTGATCCTACACCACTAATGACTCGGACACCCTAAAAACAGTTGATTTACACCCTTAAAACCTATCACATACGGTGTATGATTTATCATGCACCACTATTTTCTCAAAATAAATTAACACGAGTTGATTTTACACCACTAAAACGTATCATACACGGTGTATGATTGATCATACGCCACTATTTTCTTTAATCACACTAAAACAAGTTGATTTCACACCACCTAGACCAATCATACACGATGTATGATTGATCATGCACGACTATTTACTTAAAACACATTAAAACCAGTTGATTTCACACATTTAAAACCTATCATACATGGTGTATGCGTGATTATACAGCACAAATTGCTTGGAACACACTAAAACAAGTTGTTTTCATGCCATTTAGACCAATCATACACGGCGTATGATTGATCTTGCACCGCCAATGACTTGAAAGAGACAAAAATAAGTTGATTTACAGTAATTAAACCTATCATACACGGTATATTATTGATCATACACGGTGTACGATTGTTCATGCACCACTATTTTCAAAAAGCAGATTAACAAAAGTTGATTTTACACCCATAAAACCTATCATAAACGGTGTATGATTTATCATACACCCTTAAAATCTATCATACACGCCGTATGATTGATCATACACCACTAATTTCTTAAAACACACTAAAAGAAGTTCATTTCACAATATTTAGACCAATCATACACGGTGTATGATTGATCATACACCACTATTTACTTAAAACACATCAAAAAAAGTTGATTTTACACCCTC
Source organism: Simmondsia chinensis (assembly GCA_018398585.1). Lineage (NCBI taxonomy): Eukaryota > Viridiplantae > Streptophyta > Magnoliopsida > Caryophyllales > Simmondsiaceae > Simmondsia > Simmondsia chinensis. Next base: position 17,193,710 of record JAGTTD010000019.1, on the reverse strand, counting down.
AAAACCTATCATACACGGTGTATGATTGATCATACACCACTAATTGCTTAAAACACCCAAAAAAAAGTTGTTTTCACACCATTAAGACCAATCATACATGGTGTATGTTCGATCTTACACCACTAGTGACTTGAAAGACACTAAAACAAGTTGATATACACCATTAAAACCTATCAGTACTGGGTGGATGATTGATCATACACCACTATCGACTCGAAACACATTAAAACAATTTGATTTAACGCCCTCAAAACCTATCATACACTGTGTATGATTGACCATGCACCACTATTTTCTAAAAGCAGATTAAGAAAAGTTGATTTTAAACCCTTAAAACCTATCATACACGGTGTATGATTGATCATACACCCTTAAAACCTATCATACATGCTGTATGATTAATCATACGCCACTCTTTTCTGAAAACACACTAAAAGAAGTTCATTTCACACCATTTAGACCAATCATACACCGTGTATGATTGATCATACACCACTATTTACTTAAAACACATTTAAAAAACCAGATTTTACACCCTCAAAACCTATCATACACAGTGTATGATAGATCATACACCACAAATTGCTTAAAACACACTAAAACAAGCTATTTTCACACCATTTATACCAATCATAAACGGTGCATGATTAATTATACACCACTATTTACTTATAACACATTAAAATAAGTTGATTATACACCCTTGAAACCTATCGTACACGGTGTATGATTGATCATACACCACAAATTGCTTAAAATACAGTAAAACAAGTTGTTTTCACACCATTTAGACCAATCATACATGGTGTGTGATTGATCTTACACCACTAATGACTTGAAAGACACTAAAATTAGTTGATTTACAACACTAAAACCTATCACACACGGCGTATGATTAATCATACACCACTATTTTCCTAAAAAAGATTAACACAAGTTGATTTTACACCCTTAAAACCCATCATACACGGTGTATGTTTGATCATACTCCCCTATTTTCGAAAAACACACTAAAACAAGTAGATTTCACACCATTTAGACCAATCACACACAGTGTATGATTATCATACACCACTATTTACTTAAAACACATTAAAATAAGTTTATTTTGACCTTTAAAACCGATCATACACAGTGTATGATTGATCAAACACCACAAATTGCTAAAAACACAGTAAAACATGTTGTTTTGACACCATTTGGACCAATCATACATGATGTATGACTGATCTTGCACCACTAATGACTTGAAAGACACTAAAACAAATTGATTTACGCCATCAAAAAATATCACACACGGTATACGATTTATCGTACAACACTATTTTCAAAAAACAGATTAACACAAGTTGATTTTACCTCCTTAAAACCTATGATGCACGATGTATGAATGATCATTCACCACTATTTTCTAAAAACACACTAAAACAAGTCAATTTCACAGCATTTAGACCATTCATACACGGTGTATGATTGATCATACGCCACTATTTACTTAAAACACATTAAAACAAGTTCATTTTACACCCTTAAAACCTACCATACACTGTGTATAATTGATCATGCACCACTAATTGCTTAAAACACAATAAAATATGTTCTTTTCACACCATTTGGACCGATCATACATGGCGTATGATTGATCTTACATCAGTAATGACCTGAAAGACACCAAAACAAGTTGATATACGCCATTAAAACCTATCAATACGCGATTTATGATTGATCATACACCACTATCGACTTAAAACACATTAAAACAAGTTGATTTTACACCCACAACACCGACCATGCACGTTGTATGATTGATCGTACACCACTAATTGCTTAAAACACACTAAAACAAGTTGTTTTCACAACATTTAGACCAATCATACACGGTGTATGATTGATCCTACACCACTAATGACTCGGACACCCTAAAAACAGTTGATTTACACCCTTAAAACTTATCACATACGGTGTATGATTTATCATGCACCACTATTTTCTGAAAATAAATTAACACGAGTTGATTTTACACCACTAAAACCTATCATACACGGTGTATGATTGATCATACGCCACTATTTTCTTAAATCACACTAAAACAAGTTGATTTCACACCATCTAGACCAATCATACACGATGTATGATTGATCATACACGACTATTTACTTAAAACACATTAAAACCAGTTGATTTCACACATTCAAAACCTATCATACGTGGTGTATGCGTGATTATACAGCACAAATTGCTTGGAACACACTAAAACAAGTTGTTTTCATGCCATTTAGACCAATCATACACGGCGTATGATTGATCTTGCACCGCCAATGACTTGAAAGACACAAAAATAAGTTGATTTACAGTAATTAAACCTATCATACACGGTGTATGATTGATCATACACGGTGTACGATTGTTCATGCACCACTATTTTCTAAAAGCAGATTAACAAAAGTTGATTTTACACCCATAAAACCTATCATAAACGGTGTATGATTGATCATACACCCTTAAAACCTATCATACACGCCGTATGACTGATCATACGCCACTAATTTCTTAAACCACACTAAAAGAAGTTCATTTCACACTATTTGGACCAATCATACACGGTGTATGATTGATCATACACCACTATTTACTTAAAACACATCAAAAAAAGTTGATTTTACACCCTCAAAACCTATCATGCACGATGTATGATTGATCATACCCCACTAATTGCTTAAAACACCCAAAAACAAGTTGTTTTCACACCATTAAGACCCATCATACACGGTGTATGTTCGATCTTACACCACTAGTGACTTGAAAGACACTAAAATAAGTTGATACACACCATTAAAACCTATCAGTACTGGGTGGATGATTGATCATAGACCACTATCTACTCGAAACACACTAAAACAATTTGATTTAACGCCCTCAAAACCTATCATACACGGTGTATGATTGATCATACACCACTATTTTCTTAAAACACACTAAAACATGTTGATTTCACGCCATTTAGACCAACCATACTTAGTCTATGATTGATCATACACCGCTATTTACTAAAAAAAAACATTAAAACAAGTTGATTTTGCTCCTTTAAAACCTATTATATACGGCGTATGATTGATCATACACCACTATTTTCTTAAACACACAAAAACAAGTTGATTTCGCACCATTTAGACACATCGTACACTATGTACGATTGATCATACACCACTATTTACTCAAAACACAATAAAAACAAGTTGATTTTACACCCTTAAAACCTATCATAGATGGTGCATTATTGATCACACGCCACTAATTTCTTAAAACACACTAAAACAAGTTGATTTTACACCATTTAGACCAATCATACGCGGTGTATGACTCATCAGACACGACTATTTACTCAAAACACATTAAAACCAGTTGATTTCACGCACTTAAAACCTATCATACTTGGTGTATGAGTGATTATGCAGTACAAATTGCTTAGAACATACTAAAACAAATTGTTTTCATGCCATTTAGACCAATCATACACGGTGTATGATTGATGTTGCACCACCAATGACTTGAAAGACACAAAAATAACTTGATTTACAGTAATTAAACCGATCATACACAGTGTATGATTGATCATGCACCACTATTTTCTAAAAGCAGATTAAGAAAAGTTGATTTTAAACCCTTAAAACCTATCATACACGGTGTATGATTGATCATACACCCTTAAAACCTATCATACATACTGTATGATCGATCATACGCCACTCTTTTCTTAAAACACACTAAAAGTTCATTTCACACCATTTAGACCAATCATACACCGTGTATGATTGATCATACACCACTATTTACTTAAAACACATTTAAAAAACCTGATTTTACACCCTCAAAACCTATCATACACGGTGTATGATAGATCATACACCACAAATTGCTTAAAACACACTAAAAAAAGCTATTTTCACACCATTTTTACCAATCATAAACGGTGTACGATTAATTATACACCACTATTTACTTATAACACATTAAAATAAGTTGATTATACACCCTTGAAACCTATCGTACACGGTGTATGATTGATCATACACCATAAATTGCTTAAAATACAGTAAAACAAGTCGTTTTCACACCATTTAGACCAATCATACATGGTGTGTGATTGATCTTACACCACTAATGACTTGAAAGACACTAAAATTAGTTGATTTACAACGCTAAAACCTATCACACACGGCGTATGATTGATCATACACCACTATTTTCCTAAAAAAGGTTAACACAAGTTGATTTTACACCCTTAAAACCCATCATACATGGTGTATGTTTGATCATACTCCACTATTTTCTAAAAACACACTAAAACAAGTTGATTTCACACTATTTAGACCAATCACACACAGTGTATGATTATCATACACCACTATTTACTTAAAACACATAAAAATAAGTTTATTTTGCACCTTTAAAACCGATCATACATGGTGTACGATTGATCAAACACCACAAATTGCTAAAAACACAGTAAAACATGTTGTTTTGACACCATTTGGACCAATCATACATGATGTATGACTGATCTTGCACCACTAATGACTTGAAAGACACTAAAATAAATTGATTTACGCCATCAAAAAATATCACACATGGTATACGATTTATCGTACAACACTATTTTCAAAAAATAGATTAACACAAGTTGATTTTACCTCCTTAAAACCTATAATGCACGATGTATGAATGATCATTCACCACTATTTTCTAAAAACACACTAAAATAAGTCAATTTCACAGCATTTAGACCATTCGTACATGGTGTATGATTGATCATACGCCACTATTTACTTAAAACACATTAAAACAAGTTCATTTTACACCCTTAAAACCTACCATACACTGTGTATAATTGATCATGCACCACTAATTGCTTAAAAAACAATAAAATACGTTCTCTTCACACAATTTGGACCGATCATACACGGCGTATGATTGATCTTACATCAGTAATGACCTGAAAGACACCAAAACAAGTTGATATACGCCATTAAAACCTATCAATACACGATTTATGATTGATCGTACACCACCATCGACTTAAAACACATTAAAACATGTTGATTTTACACCCATAAAACCGATCATACACGTTGTATGATTGATCATACACCACTAATTGCTTTAAAACACACTAAAACAAGTTGTTTTCACAACATTTAGACCAATCATACACGGTGTATGATTGATCCTACAGCACTAATGACTCGGACACCCTAAAAACAGTTGATTTACACCCTTAAAACCTATCACATACGGTGTATGATTTATCATGCACCACTATTTTCTTAAAATAAATTAACACGAGTTGATTTTACACCACTAAAACCTATCATACACGGTGTATGATTGATCATACGCCACTATTTTCTTAAATCACACTAAAACAAGTTGATTTCACACCATCTAGACCAATCATACACGATGTATGATTGATCATACACGACTATTTACTTAAAACACATTAAAACCAGTTGATTTCACACATTCAAAACCTATCATACATGGTGTATGCGTGATTATACAGCACAAATTGCTTGGAACACACTAGAACAAGTTGTTTTCATGCCATTTAGACCAATCATACACGGCGTATGATTGATCCTGCACCGCCAATGACTTGAAAGACACAAAAATAAGTTGATTTACAGTAATTAAACCTATCATACACGGTGTATGATTGATCATACACGGTGTACGATTGTTCATGCACCACTATTTTCTAAAAGCAGATTAACAAAAGTTGATTTTACACCCATAAAACCTATCATAAACGGTGTATGATTGATCATACACCCTTAAAACCGATCATACACGCCGTATGATTGATCATACGTCACTAATTTCTTAAAACACTAAAAGAAGTTCATTTCACACTATTTAGACCAATCATACACGGTGTATGATTGATCATACACCACTATTTACTTAAAACACATCAAAAAAAGTTGATTTTACACCCTCAAAACCTATCATACACGGTGTATGATTGATCATACACCACTAATTGCTTAAAACACCCAAAAACAAGTTGTTTTCACACCATTAAGACCAATCATACACGGTGTATGTTCGATCTTAAACCACTAGTGACTTGAAAGACACTAAAACAAGTTGATATACACCATTAAAACCTATCAGTACTGGGTGGATGATTGATCATACACCACTATCTACTCGATACACATTAAAACCATTTGCTTTAACGCCCTCAAAACCTATCATACACGGTGTATGATTGATCATACACCACTATTTTCTTAAAACACACTAAAACATGTTGATTTCACGCCATTTAGACCAACCATACTTAGTCTATGATTGATCATACACCACTATTTACTAAAAAAACATTAAAACAAGTCGATTTTGCTCCTTTAAAACTATTATATACGGCGTATGATTGATCATACACCACTATTTTCTTAAAACACACAAAAACAAGTTGATTTCGCGCCATTTGGACACATCGTACACTATGTACGATTGATCATACACCACTATTTACTCAAAACACAATAAAAATAAGTTGATTTTACACCCTTAAAACCTATCATAGATGGTGCATTATTGATCACACGCCACTAATTTCTTAAAACACACTAAAACAAGTTGATTTCACACCATTTAGACCAATCATACGCGGTGTATGATTGATCATACACCACTACTTACTTTAAACACACTAAAACTAGTTGATTTTATACTATTAAAATCTATCATACACGGCGTATGATTGATCATACACCACTATTTTCTTAAAACACAATAAAATAATTTGATTTCGCACCGTTTAAATCAATCATACACTATATATGATTGATCATACACCACTATTTACTTATAACACATTAAAAACAAGTTGATTTTACACCCTTAAAACCTATCATCCACGGTGTATGATTGATCATATACCACTAATTGCTTAAAACACACTAAAATAAGTTGTTTTCACACCATTTAGACCAATCATACTTTTATAAATCGTTAGACGTTCGTTGTAATTTCTGTTTGTAATGTTGGGTTAGCGTCTCAAGTTTGGGTTGTATGTGTTCGAATGTTAGTTGAGCCGTTAATTGGCACCAAAGGAGGTAGTAGGTCAAACGCGAGTCAAATCTGGTGGGCTGCTGCAGATTAGGCAGGAAAGTCAGTTTTTGCGGTTGTGTCTTTATTCTTTGCACTTAGTTGTCTATAATTAAGCTCCTAGCTTGTGTTATCATTCATTCAATGAAATACAAACTGAATTTCTTCTGAAATTCTCTCTAATTTCTCATCCCTTTCTCTATTTCTCATCCCCTTTCACTTCTTTTCTCATCTTAATTCCTTCCTCTACAAGGTTAGGCTTTCAATTATTAATTGGAACCTAACAAGTGGTATCAAAGCCTGGTTCGGCTTCCAAATGAGTGCGTAAACAACAAAAAAAATCAATCAACTAGATTCAAACAAGATCAATTCAATACTGAACCTTAGTTCAAAAGGTTTGATCAGGTACTGATTTCAGCAAGAACAAGTTCAGTTCAACATTGATTTAATTGGTACACTGAAGATCAGGTTCAGATCAAGGAATTCAAGTGCGAAGTATGTCTGGTGGAGAAAGGACAAGATCGGGTGATGGCGGTAACAATGCACCTGGTTCAGAAATGAATTTTGCTGCGGCAGTGACAGATTCTGTTGTGAATGTATCATCTGATCACCTCAGAGAGTTGAATGACAAGATCGAACAATTGAATGCAAGGTTTGATACGAAGATTGATCAGCAAAATGCGAAGATTGATCAGCAAAATGCAAACTTCGATTTGAAGTTTGAACAACAACAGGACAGCATTCAGAAAATGTTGAACTTGATGATGAATAAAGAGTCACGGTTGCAAAAAATTGAGGAGAAGATTGAAAAATTGCAAAAACAGGCTGATAAACGAGGTGAATCAAGCGTAGAAGCAATCTTGAAGCCGGCAAGTCATATTTTTCAACAAAAAGATCTCAATCAGCAGCAAGAACAGGATAATAGAACCGAGACTCTGATGAGGAACCGTGGCAAATCTCCGACAGATCAGGCAACTGCAGCACCTTCAATTAATATCAGATCAGCCGTAGATCAACCTATGCCACAAGAATTTGTTGTTGACAATCAGAATCGAGTCTCGGATCCGGTACATTACAGACCTGAACCTTCGAATCTCAACCGCAACTGCAGGCCACCACAGAATTCAGTTTTGCATCGCAGTGACAACTTGGATGAGCTCGATCATTTGGACAGACCTCCTGATCGACCTTATCAGCATAGAACCGTGAGTAATGGCATGACATCAGGTGGTAGGAGTGGAAATTACAGGAAACCAAGGGTTGAAATTGATCCTTTTGATGGCAAATTACCGGAACCGTGGCTGAGAAGGTGTGACCGGTATTTCATGTATTACAACATATCGGACGAGGAAAAGCTCCAATTGGCTGCAGTACATATCCATGGCGACCATATTACAGTTTGTTGAAGAGCAAACCGAACTTATCTTGGTGCCAATTAGTAGAGGAAATGTGTGAACGTTAGGGACAAGGGGAATCAGCGGATATTGTGGATAATTTTAATAAATTATCACGAACTTCAACCGTGAGTGAGTACATGCTTAGATTCAAGAACCTGAGAGCCAACTTGCTGTCCATTTTGCCTATAGCTCCCGAGGATGTTGAATCATATTATGTGTCTTGCTTTATAAGTGGATTAAAGCCTAGGATCAAGAACATGGTGAAAGCCATTGGTCCTAAGACCTTGTCAAGCACTTATAACATGGCAAAACTGATTGAAGCCACTCATGTTCAACCGAGTGACAAGTTTAAGCATCCAGGCGGCAGATTCAGATCACAACCAAGAACAAGTGCTGGTGCAGGCGCAGGTTCTGGTGCAGGATTCAAGTGTGATGTTGACAGAAGCTCGGTGAGGCTTTGCTATCATTGTAACCAACCACATCAGCCAGGACACAGGTGCAAATCATAGGCAATAATGTGTGCTAAAGGGACCCGTGTTGAAGCTGAATTAGTCAGTGAGCAATCAGCTGCAGAAAATGACAATTTTAGTGATGTTTCACAAGAAGAATTGAGTGAGGATGAAGTGGAGATATCAATGAAGGCGTTAACTGCTAGTGGAGCTCATAACACTATCAAAATCAAAGGCAAGGCTGGCAAACATTCCATCATAATCCTCATTGATAGCGGGAGTACACATAGCTTCATCGATCCCAAGCTGAGTAAGAAGGTTAGGCATGAAACGATAAAGACTTACCCTTTACAAGTGATGGTGGCTGATGGCAATTCTTTAACCATTCACAACAAGTGCATAGCATTTCCTTGGTCTATGCAAGATCATCGTTTCACCTTTGATTTCCGAGTTCTTCCTTTGGGCGGTTGTGACATGGTGCTAGGAGTGGATTGGATGAGGACCTTCAACCCGGTTGTGTTTGATTTCGATAAGATGGCCGTGGCATTCGAGGTTCATGGAACCAAAGTGTCCTTGAAAGGCATGACAGAGGCAGCTCAACTCAAGATTATTGATGGCAAACATGTACACGATGGGATCAAGAAGAAGGCAATACAATGGATAGGTCATTTGTTCAGGATAGCCTCGGTTGAGCTGCAGCCGGGACTTCAACCAGAAGTGCAGGCCCTGGTGAATGAATTTGGTGACATCTTTGAGCCACCTAAGAGTCTTCCTCCTCCAAGGAGTGTGGACCATGCCATCCCTTTGCGTGCAAACGCTGATCCGATGAAGATTAGGCCTTATCGTTATGCACACAGCCAAAAGTCAGAAATAGAAAGGCAAGTGGCGGAACTTCTTAATGTGAACTTCATTAGACCAAGCCATAGTCCTTTCTCTTCACCTGTGATCCTTGTGAAGAAGAAAGATGGCTCGGCTAGGATGTGTATCGACTACCACCGATTAAATGCTGTCACGGTGAAGGATAAGTTCCCCATCCCGATCATAGACGATTTGCTTGATGAACTATATGGGGCGTGTTTCTTTTCAAAGCTGGATTTGAGGCAAGGATACCATCAAATCAGGGTCCTTGCGCCGGATATTTACAAGACGGCTTTCCAAACTCACCATGGCCATTTCGAGTTTGTTGTAATGCCTTTCGGTTTGACAAATGCCCCGGCCACGTTTCAAGCAGCCATGAATGATATTTTCAAACCTTTTCTGAGGAAGTCGGTGCTCATTTTCTTCGATGACATACTGATTTGTAGCTCAACATATGAAGCTCATCTTACTCACCTCCGACAAGTGTTTGAAATGATGCGACAACACAAGTTTTTTGCAAAGTTGTCAAAGTGTTCATTTTCTCAAGATAAACTCGAGTATTTGGGTCATATCATCTCTCATGAGGGAGTGTCTACTGATCCGAATAAGATCCGTGCAATGCAAGAATGGGCAATTCCACTAACATTGAAGTAATTGAGGGGTTTCTTGCGGTTGACCGGCTATTATAGGAAATTTATTAAGCGATATGGTTCTATTGCCAAACCCTTGATCGAGCTCTTGAAGAAGGATGCTTTCACGTGAAACGAGAGATCTCAAGCCGCATTTGAAGCCCTTAAAGCTGCAATGTGTGCTGCCCCAGTTTTGGCGATGCCAGATTTTACCGAAAGCTTTATCTTGGAGACCGATGCAAGTGGTACTGGTATAGGGGCTGTCCTTTCCCAAAAAGGAAGGCCTATTGCTTATTTGAGCCAAGCCCTTAGCCCTAAACATCAAGCGATGTCAACATACGAGAAGGAATATCTCGCCATCCTTCTAGCCGTAGAGAAATGGAGACAATACTTGAAGGGTCATAAGTTCATCATTCGGACGGATCATCAAAGCCTCAAGTATCTCCTTGAGCAGAAGATCGTGACGAGGATTCAGAAGAAAGGCCTTCCGAAGTCCGAAGGCAAGGAATTCATATGGGTAGTGGTGGATCGTTTCACCAAGTACAGTCATTTCATTGCTCTTGCTCGACCCGTCACCGCTGAAAAGTTGGCAAGGATCTTCCTTGACAACATTTATAAATTGCATGGATTGCCTCAATCCATTGTGTCCGATCGAGATAATATTTTCTCAAGCACGTTTTGGAGAGAGTTGTTTAAGTTGATGGGCACCACGTTGGCACTCAGTTCCTCATATCATCCTCAGACGGATGGCCAAACCGAAAGAGTCAACCAATGTGTAGAACAGTATTTGCGGAGTATGGTTTTCTTGAAGCCCAAGGAGTGGAACCGTTGGCTTTCCTTAGCCGAATTTTGGTTCAATACACACTTTCATACATCCATTGGCACTTCTCTATTCCTAGCATTATATGGCTACTCTCCACCTTCTCCTATGATGCTTCAACCACCGAGAAGCAATGGTACTACAGTGACTGAATTTATGCAGCAGAGGAGGCTAATGTTGCAAGAACTTAAAGACAATCTCCATCAAGCTCGAGCTCGGATGAAGTATTATGCTGATAAAACAAGGGTAGACAAAAGTTATGACGTTGGTGACATGGTCTACCTTAAATTACAACCGTATAGACAGGCTTCCTTGGCTGTCAGGCGTAATGTCAAGCTAAGTGCTCAATACTTTGGCCCGTATAAAATTTTGGAGAAAATTGGCAATGTTGCTTATAAGCTCGACTTACCTTCACACTCGTACATTCACCCCGTGTTTCACGTGTCCCTACTCAAAAAGCAGGTCAAAAGAGGAGCTGCAGCAGCCCGGGAGCACCCTATAGCCGAGGCTAACGGTGTTTTGAAATTGCAGCCAGAGGCAGTTAAAGTTCAGAGGACGCTGCAGCAGGAAATCGGAGCTGTGTAGGAGGTTTTGGTAACTTGGTGCAACTTGAACTAGAGTTTGAAGACTTAGGAAAATTGCAATTTTTTGAGGAGTCAATTTCCAAGCTTCACTTCTTGAGGACAAGAAGTTTCTCAAGAGGAAGGAAATGTTATAAATCGTTAGACTTTCATTGTAATTTCTGTTTGTAATGATGGGTTAGCATCTCAAGTTCGGGTTGTATGTGTTCAAATGTTAGTTGAGCCGTTAATTGGCGCCAAAGGAGGTAGTAGGTCAAACGCGATTCAAATCTGTGGGCTGCTGCAGATTAGGCGGGAAAGTCGGTTTTTGTGGTTGTGTCTTGATTCTTTGTACTTAGTTTTCTATAAATAAGCTCCCAGCTTGTGTTATCATTCATTCAATGAAATACAAACTGAATTTCTTCTGAAATTCTCTCTAATTTCTCATCCCCTTTCACTTCTTTTCTCATCTTAATTCCTTCCTCTACAAGGTTAGGCTTTCAATTGTTAATTAGAACCTAACACATACACGGTGTATGATTGATCTCACACCACTAATGACTTGAAAGACACTAAAATAAGTTGATGTACACCATTAAAACCTATCAATACACAGTGTATGATTGATCATACACCACTATCTACTTAAAACACATTAAAACAATTTTATTTTACACCCTTAAAACCTACCATACACGGTGTATGATTGATCATGCACCCCAAATTGCTTAAAACACACTAAAACAAGTAGATTTCACACCATTTAGACCAATCATACAGGGCGTATGATTGATCTTACACCACTAATGACTTGAAAGACACTAAAACAAGTTGATTTACACCATCAAAACCAATCATACACGGTGTATGATTGATCACACACCACTATTTTCTTAAAACTGATTATCACAAGCAGATTTTACACCTTTAAAACCTATCATAGACGGTGCATGATTGATCATACACAACTAATTTCTTAAAACACGCTAAACCAAGTCGATTTCACACCGTTTAGACCAATCATACACGGTGTATGATTGATCATACACCGCTATTTACTTAAAACACACTAAAACAAGTTGATTTTACACCATTAAAACCTATCATACATGGCGTATGATTGATCATACACCACTATTTTCTTAAAACACAATAAAACAAGTTGATTTCTGCTATGACCTGGGAATCTGAGGCGTGAACTCATGGAGGCTGAGATGTGTACTGCTGCTGAATGGTTGATATGCTGCTGAAATGTTGCTGCAGATTGATGATCTTAAGGCTGTTAGGGGTGGATTAGTTTAGTGAGTGATGTAATGGCTTGGTAGTCCTTCCCTTTACTACCTGTGTTGTTTGTTGAGTTGTAATAAGCTGCGTTGTACCGACATTGTAGTATTTCTGCAGCTGGTGAATGTTTGTTAGGAGGCTAGTCGGTTAGGCTGGTACTTGGCGCCATAATAGATTCAATTGTTAGTTAGCATTAGTTCTAGATAATTCTAGCAAATTCCTAAGTGGTTTAGTCCTTGTGAGGTTAGATTCAATGTATTAGGCTCATACTATGTAAGTAGTATAAATAAGGGACATTAGCATGTAATCCAAAACTTTTGATGAATGAATTGATCTCATTTGATTTCTCTCTCTATTTTCTGATCTCTTTTCCCTTATTCCTCATCTAAACTCTATATTCTTTCTCATCTCATACTCTCTCTATCCCAACCAAGGTTAAGGTTCCAGACCTAATATTCGAAACCTTGACAATTGGTATCAGAGCCTTGATTTGGCTTCCAAATCAAGCTCATATCTGGAAAAAATTACAAAATATGATTAATTGTATTGCAATTAATCAACAAAAACAATTGTGTTACAAATTTAGTTCAGATTTGGTGATCAGAAATTCAAATCTGAATTTTAAAGAATTTTTGGCGATTACTGCATCAGGTCACTGCATTGCCTGGGAATTGCTTCGGTTGGGACATAATTGATGGAGTTGCATTAATGAATGTTTATTTGATCAGTATTTGATGATTTCAGTCAACATCAAAGCTGCTTCTGGTTGAATCGGAGCAAGCATTAGCTGCTGAATTTGTGTGCTGAAACAAGAATCAGTTGCTGAAGTTCTGTGCTGAACAATATTGATCTTGATCAAATATTCATTCAATCGGTTGAAGAAGAAGTAAAAGTTAGCTAACTGATCCACATTATACTTGATCATCATAAAAATAGCAAAAATCTTCTGAATTGAGATGATTACAGACTTTATAATTCAGAAGTAGAGATGGAGGTAATGGTTTTCTTAACTTCAAGGTGCAATTCGATGTGAATTCGTGTTGTTGTTGGATTGTGATGAAATTGTGTTGATAAGTATAGAATTGGTGAGAATTCATCAGAATCTGCGGTGATTTTTGAGAATTTCATGTTATTAAGTCAATATTTGATTAGGCCAGAAACTTGTCAGCAAGGCGAAAATTCTAACAGTGCACGGAGAACCGTAAGTGTTGAATCCGATTTCATTTTTTTTTTGGAGATTGCTTTGGGTATTGTGTTAAGGACTGGATTGTGAGTTAGAGTCGAGCTTAATTCTGAAGTGTAAGTCGAATTACTCGACTAAACGTTCCTGTCAGAAGTCGCTCGAGGTTAGGGTTTGTTCGAAGTTCGGTTCGAAGTTTATCAGTTAGGGTTTTTAATCATTGACGATCGTGGCACCGTTAGCAAGTGATTGTGTGTGCGAACGAAGTAGTAGAACTTCATTAAGCAATCGATTGTTGAAGAGTTGCGAAACAAGTTTTACATTTGTGCGATTTTAGAACTTACTTCCACGAGCTGAGCTGATTCCAGTTTGAACTTTTGTTGTTCATTACAAATATGATCGAAGGTGTGAATGCATCATCCAATCACTATAAGGAATTAAATGACAAGCTTGAACAATTGATTGCCAAGCTGGATCAGCAAAATGCGAGGTCTGATATGAAGTTTGAACAGCAAAATGATAGCATTCAGCAAATGTTGAAGAAGCTTTTGGGTAAGGATGTGAACAAGGAAGATCGGGTGCAACAAATTGAGCCTTCTAGCCAGATAGTTCCACCTACGAAAGTGGTTCTACCGTAAGAGTTCATTGTTGAGCAAAAAGAGGAGGTACAATCTGTTGTTGTTGAAGATGAACTCGACCATGACAATGCCGAAATTGAAGAACACAAGCTAGAAGAACCTGAGTTTGAACAAGATGTCTCTTATGAAGACTCTATGCGAGAGTTACAGTCTATTGACGAGGTTGAGGACAATATGAAGTGCATCTGGATTGGCAATATGATTCACATGTCCGAGGAATGATTAAGAAAGCAAAGAGTAAGTCAAAGAGAAATCATCTAAGTGAAGCATTGGGAGATGTTGTGGGTAAAAAGAAGTTGTCCAAGCCAAAATTGAAGCATTTGGTTGTGTCTCAGCTCATGATGCTTGATGATCAACAAGAACAAACTCAAGACGCTGATCTTACCGATCTATATGCTAGTATACAAGGAGTGGTGACTGCAGAATCTTTAATTACATCTGATAAGCTTCATGCTACTGCTGTTATTTCACTAGATACATCGTCAAATCAGTTAAGTGTTACTCTATGACGAGTTGGTATGCAGAATCAGAAATTGAGGCCTGCTGTAGAGCCGATTTTGGATCAAAATTGTAGCAACTTCGCTGCTGAACGATTACATTCTATCGGTAAATCAGCTGCTACTGCTATGGTACTATCGGATACCGAACAAGGTGTGCTTTTGAGGGGAGTATCGGTTTGTTCAAATACCCATGCATATGACGAGTTACCTCCTGATCCGGGAGAAGATTTTCAAGTTTATATGAAGCCGAAAAGGTTTGATTCTCTGTTGAAAAGAACTAGTCAAGCTGCGAGAGTGCGTTTCAAAGTCCAACGAAGGAGAAGCAATGTGGTTGAACAAGTAATTGAGTTGTTAGATGTGTATAACCGCTGTAACATGTTGAAATCGATTTCAGATCAGTCTAGAAGCTGTCCAGTAGATGATTTAACTGATGTGTTGGGTGTTGGAAGCTTCCTTGATCTGGGAAAGAATGAATTACAAGTATTTGGAGGAGCTACACATCCGGTGCTGCTGTTTGGTGTTGAAGAGTGCGATGTCAGTGCAAGCATTGGTGTAGAATTGGTTGAGACTGTGGGTCATTGTGAAGATAACATCAAATTCATGTGACAATGAAGTGTCCATTGTTCCGGAATTGGTGTTGTTTCGGTTCATACAAAAGCACTTACTTGAAAGGATGATAATTGTTGTTAGTGGTTTGAAGAATTGCGGATGGTTTGAGGAGGTGTTTGGCCTCGGGTATAACGTCGCAGCTGGAGTGCAAAGCCAAGTTAAGCCAAAGGCACTTGAAAATTAGGATACACTGCAACTGGATGGTGATGTTCTGGTGCAGAACCGGGTTGTGCTTTGGGTGACCTGTTGTGGTTGTTCTCAATGGGAAATAATATGCACAAGCTTCAATACTTTCTCAATGTATGTGAGAAGGAGTATAACAGGGGAACAAGATCATTTCTAGCTAAAAATAATTTACATTTCAGCAGCCAAGATCAGGACAGATTTTCCCTTGCACTAAAATTAATCGCAGATGTTCAGTTGTGTCATTAGTGTCCTGATTTGAAGCTCATCTTTCAGTCTGATATTGGAAATTCGATTGTGATCCATGAGTATTTGATTTGGTGGAGCAAAGGCCTAGATATTCAAGCCCATGTCACAAGAGCTCAGTTGATCAAGGTGGGACAGCATGAATTCAGATTAGTTGCTGTTATGGCTAGGAGGATTACAATTCCTTCTTTGTCAGCAGTGAATGAATTGTCCAAATGGAGAGTGATTGGTGCAATTATGGGTTTGGGAAGTTGTCATCACTTGTTTGCATCAAGAAGTTTCAATATGGAGAAAAATCGAGCTAAAATCTGTAAAATCTACAGCAGCTATGAGTGGTCTGGCTCAAGCACTGCTGAATTCTGGAGTTCTGCAGCAAACCTACATGTGAATTTGAGAAGCAATCAAAGATTTAATGGGCATGTCATGAGTTGGATTAGTAGGTGGTGGTGTGAGCTGAAAAAGTTGAACACCTTTGTGAAAGAACACGTTAAACCAGCAAGGAATCAAGTTCCAACAGCTGATAAGCACTTTCGGCATGCCAATCGGCAAGTTCGGAATGAAATAATTCTGTTTTGGAGCTGTTCGAACTGCATTAGGGAATGTTTACAAGCAGAATTTAGTGTTGGGTTCTCTTGGGTTGAGTTTGGAAGGCCTCCCGAGGTGTTAAAGGACTTCGAATACAATTTTGTGTGGTTTATGACATTCAAAATCTGTTTGGCTGCATTCTACACACATAATTTCAGAGTTACATATGCCATTGGTGATTTTCAGCAGCAAGTTAGAGCTTTGAGTGGTATTAGCTGCAGCAAGAGGAGTTGGGAATGTGTGGTTGATGTTGGTCTGAATGTAGCAGGCCTCCTGAAGAGCACTCCTCATTCATATGCAAGCATTATGTCAAACAAGAATCACACTCATGTACCTGCTGAAATTCAGTCAATACATCACTGCAGCCAAATGCTCTTATCTGTAGAATGCAGCGCGAAGTTCATTAATTCAGCTATCATTTCATATGCAACTAGACTTCTTCATTGTTACAACTCTATTCTATTCTTGAGGACAAGAATTTTCTTAAGGGGAAGGGAATGTTATGACCCGGGAATCCGAGGCGTGAACTCATGGAGGCTGAGATGTGTACTGCTGCTGAATGGTTGATATGCTGCTGAAATGTTGCTGCAGATTGACGATCTTAAGGCTGTTAGGGGTGGATTAGTTTAGAAAGTGATGTAATGGCTTGGTAGTCCTTCCCTCTACTACCTTGTGTTGTTTGTTGAGTTGTTATAAGCTGCGTTGTACCTGCGTTGTAGTATTTCTACAGCTGGTGAATGTTTGTTAGGAGGCTAGTCGGTTAGGCTGGTCCTTGGCGCCATAATAGATTCAATTGTTAGTTAGCATTAGTTCTAGATAATTCCAGCAAATTCCTAAGTGGTTTAGTACTTGAGAGGTTAGATTCAATGTACTAGGCTCATACTATGTAAGTAGTATAAATAAGGGACATTAGTATGTAATCCATAACTTTTGATGAATGAATTGATCTCATTTGATTTCTCTCTCCATTTTCTCATCTCTTTTCCCTTCTTCCTCATCTAAACTCTATATTCTTTCTCATCTCATACTCTCTCTATCCCAACCAAGGTTAAGATTCAAGACCTAATCTTCGAAACCTCAATAATTTCGCGCCATTTAAATCAATCATGCACTATATATGATTGATCATACACCACAATTGCTTGAAGCACACTAAAACAAGTTGTTTCCGCACCATTTAGACCAATCATACCCGGTGTATGATTGATCTTACACCACTAATGACTTGAAAGACATTAAAACAAGTTGATTTTATGCCATAAAAACCGATCATACACTGCGTATGACTGATCATACACCATTATTTTCTTAAAACACCCTAAAACAAGTTGATTTCGCACCATTTAGACCCATCATACACCCTAGATGATTCATCATACACCCACTATTTACTTAAAACACATTAAAAACAAGTTGATTTTACACCCTTAAAACCTATCGTAAATGGCGTATGATTGATCATACACCACAAATTGCTTAAAACACACTAAAACATGTTGTTTTCACATCATTTCGAACAATCATACACGGTGTATGATTGATCATACACCACTAATGACTTGAAAGACACTAAAACAAGTTGATTTACACCATTAAAACCAATCATACACGGTGTATGATTGATCATACACCACTATTTTTTTAAAACGGATTAACTCAAGCCGATTTTACACCCTTAAAACCTATCGTAGATGGTGCATGATTGATCATACACCACTATTTTCTTAAAACATGCTAAAATAAGTTGATTTCACACCATTTAGACCAATCATACACCACTATTTACTTGAAAAATGTTAAAACAAGTTGATTTTACACCCTTAAAACCTATCATACACGGTGTATGATTTGTCATACACCACTAATTGCTTATGACACACTAAAACAAGTTATTTTCACACCATTTAGACCAATCATACACGGTGTATGATTGATCTTACACCACTGTTGACTTGAAAGACACCAAAACAAGTTGATTTACCCCATTAAAACCTATCATACACGGTGTATGATTGATCATACACAACTAATTGCTTAAAACACATTAAAACAAGTTCATTTTACTCCCTCAAAACCAATCATACACGGTGTATGATTAATCATACACCACTAATTACTATAAACACACCAACCCAAAATGATTTCACACAATTTAAAGCCATCATATAGGGTGTATGATTAATCATACACCATAACTATGTGAAACGCAGTAAGATAAAATGATTTCACACCATTCAAACCCATCATACACGGTATTTGATTACCGAAGAGGGCACCAACACACTGTCACTGGATCCCATTAGAACTTCGAAGTTAAGCGTGGATTGGCGAGAGTAGTACCAGGATGGATGACCTCCTGGGAAGTCCTTACCCTCAGTTTGGAGGCACTAGGATACAACCTCTCTTTAGGTTAACACCCTGAAGGGGGAAGGCTGCGTACATCCCCCCCCCCCCCCCCCCCCCTCCCGACCCTGTGTAGGCGGGAGCCCTTGTGGCACTGGGTATGTTGCTTTCCTTTTTTATACATGATGTATGATTAATCATACACCAACACAACATGGTATTACAACATTTTAACCAATCATACACCGTATATGATTTGGGTTAAAACCATTAATGACTTCAAACAACCAACAATATTTTATATTACACCATTTAAACCAATCATACATAGTTTATGATTGATCATAAACCATTAATTACTTCAAACAACCAAAAAAAAATGATATTACACCATTTACACTAATCATACATAGTGTAAGATTGGTGTTACACTACTAATTACTTGAAATACACCAAGGAAAAATCATTGCACACCATTTAAACCCATCATACACGGTGTATGATCAATCATACACCACTAATGACTTAAAACACACCAACACAACTTGATATTACACCATTTCAACCAATCATGGCCATATATGATTGATCATGCGCCATTAATGACTTGAAACAACCACCAACAAATGATATTACACCATTTAAACCAATCGTACACGGTGTATGATTAATAATACACCATTAATGACTTTACACACACCAATATACCATGATAATACACCATTTAAACCAACCATGCACGGTGTATGATTGATCATACACCACTCATTACTTGAAACACACCAAGAGAAAATGATTTCCCACCATTAAAACCAATCATACATGGTGTATTATTAATCATACACCATTAATGAGTTGAAACACACCATAAGAAAATGATAATACACCATTTACACTAATCATACATGGTGTATGATGGATTGTACACCATAAATGACTTGTAACAAACACCAAATGACAAAGATCCATACCATTAAAACCAATCGTACACAATGTATGATTAATCATACACCATTAATGAGTTGAAACACACTATAAGAAAATGATAATGCACCATTTACACCAATCATACACGGTGTATGATTGATCATACACCACAAATGACTTGTAACACACTAACACCAAATGACAAAGATCCATTAACGACAAATGCATGAAATGATCATTTTACCTTCAATGTCTGATTAGAAAATCGTGAAATGTGTAATGACTCAACCTTGGACATACCGGAATGCCACAATGCTTCAAACCCATTCTTACAAGGCCTTCTTCTTCTTCTTCCGAGGGCCTAAGTAGGACAATGAAACATGTAGGAAGTTGAGAATGGAGCACGGGGATTCCAAAATGAGAGAAGAAAAACAAAGAAGAGAGACTAAGAGATGAGAGAAGGAAGACAAACGGGCGGGAAGAGAAGGGAAGGATAGATTGAAAAGCAACATAGTTGACAAAAAGTCAAAAAGCTGTCCTTTTGCATTAAATGAGGAGAGAGAAGGGCAGAGGAGAGAGAGATTGCATTAAATGAAGGAAGAAAAGGGGAGAGAGAGAGTGGACGTTTGGGGGGTTAAAAGGCAGGGGCAAAATTGTCCTTAAAGGTTGGTTTAGTGAAATAGGGGTTCAAAATAGATTGGGGGGGGGGGGGGGGGGGGTCTGTTTTATACGATTTCCCAATTAAAACAAACTGCTTCAGGGGTTACTACGCAACCTGACATTCATTTTCATTTTTATTTTATTTTGTTTTATTTTTTTGTCCTAAAATATATTTATCATGTTATATATTCATCTCATGAATATTTGTTTAGTATAAAAAATTATTTATCTCATTAATTAATTTTTAAAATATTTTCAAACGATGCTTGATGGAGGCAATTAGACACGACCTCACCCACCAAAACCTAAATGATGAGATGGCCTTAGATAGAGAGGTGTGGCGAGCTAGAATAGGGGTAGTGGACATCGTAATTTAGCATAGGGGAGCACAACGGAGCAAGCCCATAATGCTCAGTGCTTTCTTGGGGTCCGTTACCAGCATGATCTATTGTTGCTTTACTGTTGCTTGGTACTTGGTCGCTTGTGTACTTTGCTTTGCCTTGCTATGCTTTGTGATTTAATGATCGTTGCTTTATTGTCTTGTTTGCTTCTTGCTCTTTTTAGAGTTGGGGGTGTTTTCGACAAATTTGACCAGTGTGTTCACGTGTCGTGGTGGAGTTTGGTATGGGGTAGGGTCATATGGATAAGCCAAACTCAAGCTTTTGGAGGTGAAATAAACCACCAAGCTTCCCTTTTCCCTTTGGTCTCCTCCTTTCTTTTCTACTCGTTGCATTGGGTAATTAAAGGCTCGTGGCTGTCTGCTTCTGGGCGCACATTTTCTAGCTTGCTAGTCCTAGCCCGTTGGTGTTCAGCCTGCACTTCTCTATCTAGCCTCTATCTAGCTCACCAATGTCGAGCTAGCCTTTCTTTAGCTTGCCTCTTTCTAGTTAGCCTTTCTCTAGCACGCCCCTTTCTCTAGCATGACCCTTTTTCTAGCTAGCCTTTCTTTAGTGCGCCCCTTTCTAGCTAGCCTTTTTCTAGCTAACCTTTCTCTAACACGCCCCTTTCTCACCAGCCTTTCTTTAGCACCCCTTTTTAGCTAGCCATTTTCTAGCTCACCCCTTTCTAGCTACCCTTTCTCTAGCACGCCCCTTTCTAGCTAGCCTTTCTAGGCAAACGTTAGTTTGCTTGGAAAGTGTAAACTTATATGTATATATACAACTTGCTTTACCTTTATTATTCTACCTGTGCTTCTCTGTTACTTGCTTTATTTTCCTTTTGCTTTTCTATGGGTTTATTGGCCTTTTTCATTCTATATGTTTTTGCTTCTCTACTTCGCTTTTTGTCTTATTCAGATGACAATTTTACCTGAAGATCTTCTTCTAGTTGTATTTTCTTGGCTTTCTGCTACGATTTTTTGCCGGTTTCACCTTGTATCTCGTCGCCTGCGCAGTCTTTTTCTTGGTTTATAAGTATTGTGGTCAAGTCTTTGTGCAGCTTGCCTTTGTTTTTATAAAGGAAATTGGAGCAGAATGAATCCACAAAGTGAGGGTCCTAGTTATAATTCTTGTTTTAAACAACCTCTGGAATATCCTATTCTGGATGTTTTTTTAACACCTCTTAATCAAAATGCTCCTATTTCTACTTCGGCACCCATTTCGAGCTCGCCCTCTGTTAGTGTTTCCCACTTATACACACGTATGTATTCTTTGTCATGACTGGTGTTATCATACTTATTACAAAAGGTGTAATGTAGATTATCATGGTGCATTGTAGGGGTCGAACAAGAAGTTCGATGCGACGTACTCGTGAGGAGATCAATGCTCCCCTGAACATTCCCCCTCACCTTCGGGTACATGCGGCTATTTTCAATGTGGGACATTTAGAAACTCATTTCCCTATGGCGGTAAGGGTTAAGCCATCCCTTTGCTTTATTCATAAATATCGCGAGGAAGCCGAAATTTTAGCCCTTCGAAAGAAGTACTATTTTCCCCCTGATCATACCATATGGCTGCCTAATGAAGATGATTGTCCCCTAATTTCCCCTCAACATGACTATTTTGCAATCTCTATAGAGGCCCTTAATGCTGGTCTTTGGTTTCCTCTTTCCCCTTTTGTGTCTCGTGTGATGTCGCGTTACTCCTTATGTCCGGGTTAGGTGACTCCAAATAGCTTAAGGATAATTCACGGGCTCTTATTGTTATGTTTTGTGAATGGTTTTGAATTGACTGACCCTGTTTTTGATTATTTGTTCAGAGTTAAGCAAACTGAGCATCATACAGTTTTTGAGAGTACAGTAGGTTTTCCTTTTATACACAGTAACCTGTCACATGTTAAAGAGTGGATGCCAAGATTCATATGGGTTCATCCCCCCACCCTTCCTCAGTATCTCATAGTTTGGAGTGGCTTGACCCGGCTTCGTAGGCCACATATTTACAATTTTACTAATGAATATTGGACCGTCATTGGTTATTTTGATAACAGTAGAGAAGATGTTCATTTCTTGGAGACTTGGGCCCACCTTAGATAGGAGGTGGTACTGGTTAAGGCAGGGCTTATTACATGGCTCGTCTCGAGTACTTTCTTAGTTTGTTGCGAAGGGCTTTTATATGTTGGTTCTTTATTCTCTTTTTCATTAAGAATCTTATTTGTCTTTTCAGCCTAAGAGCTAGCCAATCTTGATATTGTCAATTACTTCGAGGAGGATCCTTCCTCGAGTAGTTCGCTTCCTATTCAGCCTGGTGTGGGTGCCTCCAGCTCTATGGTCACTAGCCAAGTAGCTCCTGTTGGCTCTTCTCATCAACTGCATGAGAGTGAGCGTTCTAAGGTCCCTTGACTCCTTCCTAAGAGTGTGACTTCTACTTCCTTCAGCTCTCCTCCACCCCAGCGAGGCCACTCCGCTTTACCTAACCTTTTAACCAGATGATGGAGCCGTTCCCGGTAAAACACACCTCCTATTTCTTCTTTACATACTTTGGAGCATCTCGCTGCTATTTTATCCTTACTCATTCCGATGGGTGAGCTAGAAGTTGCTCCTAACTTTCCAGCCGATCCCATGAATGCCTCGCGAGTTCGTGTAATACCATCATCCGTTCCTGACCTGAGTACCTTACGTCAGTTTTTTGAAGCCACTTTGCCTACCTCATCTCTATCTTAGGATGGCTTTCCCCCTGTGGCTAAGGTAAGGATAGTGGTAATTATTTGTATATTGTATGTATGTGTCTTATAGTTATGCTCACATGTTCTGGTTTTTTTTTTTTTTTTTCTTTTTTGTCGTACGTGTCAGTGTTTGCCTCTTTGTGTGCCCTAGGATTGTGAGGTGAGCAAGTAGGTAATCGTCTTCGCGATGCTGCCCAGCATAGAGAGGTGTAACTACTTCAATAGTTCAGGGAGTCCAAGCTACGTTATTCTGAGCTTGTTCGAGAAGTTGAAGTCCTGAGGGGAAATTTGATGCAATTATGAAGAGCAAGGAAGATCAATTATCCATATTAAGTACTGAGTTGTCCCATGCTCGAGAAAAGGCTGTGGTTGCCTTCAAGGCTTGGACCGAGTATCAAGTGCCGCGTGATGCCGATTGTTGGGCCGGGTTAGAGTGGGGTTTCAATCGATTAATGCATAAAATTAGAGAAGGCCCTGCTCTCTCTCCCGAGGGCATAGATGACAGCATGGCTCGTATCAATGAGGAGATTCGAAGCACCTAACCAAGGAGTTCCGAGGATGGGAATGCTGAATCCGCAGTTTTACTTTTTATCCTAAGGTTTTTTTTTTTTTTTTTTTCTTTTTCCATGGGTATTTGTGATGTATGGGGTATTGATGACTTCTTGAACTTTGTTGCTAATGAACTTATGGGTGTGATATAATTTGGTTGCTTATATCTTAGGAGTAGGTGTTGTGATTGTTTTTTTGCTAAGGTATTTATGATGTTTCGAATAGAGATGGTGTTGTGATGTGTGGTCGTACGAGATGTGTTAGGTGAGTGACTTTGTTTTTTATTTATGCGAAGAATCTTATAAGAAATTATTTAGGTAAATATCGTATAATTCGCGTGGGGAAAATCATGACAGATGTGTTTGATGCTATCTTGCTTGCCGGTTTTGTTGGTTTATGTGAGGGTTATTTTGTTTGGTTAGCTTATGTAGGGGGTGCATTTAAAGAGGTACGTGAATAGCCACTATAGTTATACTGACAAGTTGAGGGTTTTGCTGTTGCTTTCTTAAGAGGGTGATTTAGATTATTGCCTTTTTGATAAGGTAGTTGGCATCTGTGGCGAATTGTGTTTTTTTTTTTGCACCTGTTTATTCTTTAATGTGGTCATGCACCTTGTTAAGGTGAGTGTCATTGTTGCACCTTTAACAAGGTGGGTGACATTGTTGCACCTGTAGTTCGGTGAGCATCCTTGTTGCACCTTTAATAAGGTGAGTGACATTGTTGCACTTTTAATGAGGTGAGTATCCTTGTTGCACCTTTAATAGGGTAGGCGACATTATTGCACCTTTGATGAGGTGAGTATCATTGTTTATAGCTTTTGGGAATGACCATGTGCGCCTTCTCTAGAAAATTGGATTCTTGGGGATGCTATGCACAATAGTTTTTCCAGGTTTATCTATTAAGTATATAAGGATCTATTAGCATTAAACAGAGCGGATTCCAGAGCCTCGGCGTCTTCTAGCCCAGCCTTCTGAACACTATATATTATATGTACATCGATACACATGTTTCTTGTTTTATCCCTTTCTTACTTCGGGGGTAGTGTTTACGAAGTTTATGCGTGTTCCAACTATGAGACAAATCTATCCCATCCATTCGTTGCAGCCCATAGCAGCCCTCTCATAATATTCGGGTTACCCTGTATGGACCTTCCCAATTAGGTGCAAGTTTCGCTGTGTTGGAATCCTTTGCCCTAAGCTTTGCGAGTCATAAACCCAGATCTCCTAATTGAAAGCCGCATGGCTTAACCATAGGTTTGAAACAAGAAGACATCCTTCGTTTTTGGGCAACTATTTTATTCAGGGCATTTGTTCGAAATTCGTCTACTAAATCTAGAGCCCCTCGTAGGATAGCCTCGTTGGTTTCTAGGTGAAAATGTTTAATTCGGAAGGTTGGGTTACATACCTCCAAAGGTAGCACGGCTTCAGTACCGTATACCAGCATAAAGGGGGTTTCCCCTGTAGCCTTTTTACCCTTTTTCTGATTGACCAAAGGTTGCTAGGAAACTCCTCCACCCAGCTTCCCTTAACATCATCTAATCGCTTTTTTAAGCCTCTCAAGGTGTCTTTATTAACGGCCTCTGCTTGGCCGTTGCTTTTTAGGTGTGCGATAGTCACGAAATGCAGACTAATGCCTATTTCCTCATAGTAAGTTTGGAATCGAGATGAGGTAAACTATGATCCCTTGTCCACCACAAAAATTCAAAGAATCCCGAAGCATGCAACCACGCTCTTCCATAAGAAATTCTACGTGGCCTGGTTAGTTATTTTGGCCACGGGTTTGGCTTCCACCCATTTACTGAAATAGTCCACCGCGACTATCATGAATTTCCTCAGCCCGAAAGCCACGGGAAAAGCCCCTAGTATGTCTGTTCCCCATTGCGCAAATGGTATCGAGCTAATCAAAGGTTGTAAAAGCGTGGAGGGTTCATGATGCATAGGTGCAAACCTTTGATAGGAGTCACATTGGCGTACCAGATTCTTTTCATCACTCTTAAGAGTGGGCTAAAAGTACCTTGCTAGAAGAGCTTTTCAAAGAGACTTGAGCTTAGCCAAGTGATAGAATAGAATTAAGATGAGAAAGAAGGGAATTGGGGATGGGAATTAGAGAAGAATTAAGTTGCGAGAAAGAAAATATCTCAATGAGATATGTGTGTTTGTATTTGATTGAATGTCGACTGCCGAATACACTTCTTGCTTATATAGTATTGCTATGTATGAAAGATTAAGCTAAAACATAACTAACTCACTTTGGGCCAAGCCCAACAACAAAACTTACAACCTTTAACTCAAAAAAAAAAAAAAAAAACCAATGAACCAAAACTAGGACTAATAAGCTTGGTTTATAACATTCCCTTTCCCTTAAGAACTTTCTTGTCTCAAGAAAGCAAAGGTTGGGAACTAACTCCTGATAAAGTGTTCTTCTCTTCCTCTAAGTTGGTCCATTGAATCAGAAGCTCCTTTTGGCTCTTGGATGTGGACTGCAGTAGCCTAGTTCCAAGGATAGCTGCTGGTCCAAGCTTGATAGCTCCATTAGAACCTGCCTCTGGTGGTTGCTATGCACTCCTCATGCCCTTCTTGACCTGCTTCTTGAGAACGGATACATGAAGAACTGTATGTATATATGAGTCAGGAGGCAGCTCAAGCCGGTAAGCAACCTATCTAATTCTTTCAGCAACTCTGTAGGGTCCAAAGTACCTAGCACTGAGCTTCAGATTCTTCCTCACTGCCATGGTCGCTTGCCTGTATGGTTGAAGCTTAAGGTAGACGATATCTCCCACTTCAAAGGCCTTATCTACAAGCTTCTTGTTGGCATAATGTTTCATTCTTTCCGGAGCAAGGTGGAGGTTGTCCTTGAGGAGCTGCATCAATTATCTTCTCTGCTGTAATAAGTCACCAACTTCAGGTGTTGAAGACACAAATTTCTGCAGCATCAAAGGAGAAGGTGGTGCATATCCATAGAGAGCCTGAAAGGGGCTGGCGCCAATAGATGTATGGAAGTGAGTATTGCACCAATACTCAGCTAATGACAACCATTTACCCCATTGTTTAGGATGACAGAACACCATGCTTCTCAAATACTGTTCCAAGCACTGATTAACTCTCTCGGTTTGCCCATCAGTTTGTGGGTGGTATGAAGAACTTTGAGCCAAGGTGGTGCTTAAAAGGTTGAATAGCTCTCTCCAAAAGTGGCTGGTGAACAGCTTGTCACGATCAGAGACCATGGTTTGTGGCAAACCATGTAGCTTGTATATATTGTCAAGGAAGAGCCTAGCTAGTTTATCTGTCGTAATTGGGCTAGCTAGTGCAAGGAAATGACTGGATTTGGTGAATATGTCCACAACTACCCAAATCACCTCTTTCCCTTCAAACTTTGGCAGACCTTCTATGAAATCCAGGCTGATGTGCTGCCAGGATCCTTTAGGAATAGGTAGGGGCTGAAGGAGGCCTTGATATTTATGATGCCTCAGCTTGGTTTGCTGACAACCCTCATATCCTTTCACAAACTCCTTAACCTCCTTCTTTAGTCCATTCCAATCAAAGTGGGCCTTCAGTCTCTGGTAGGTACCTTCAACCCCAGAATGACCTCCCCACATAGAATCGTGGCCTATAGCTATGATCTGTTGCCTTAGTTCAGTCCAGGTCCCAATATAAAGCTTCCCTTGCAACTGGATGATGCCTTGGACTACTGTAACATCTGAGCTAGTAGCTACATTGCTCTGCTCATTAATGGAAAATGCAGTGATACATTCTTGTGCAAATTTGTTACCTTCATAGGACTTATGTACCTCTTTCATCCAGGCTGGCAAGATGATGGATATAGCCCCACAAGAACCCTATTCAGCTTCCTCAAATCTTCTAGATAGAGCATTAGCTGCTTGGTTCTCGTTTCCTTTCTTGTACTCTATAGCATAAGTCAGCCCTAGCATCCTCATCAGTCCCTTTTTCTAAATCCTGGTGATGATATTTTGCTCCAGCAGGTATTTTAAACTCTAATGATCTGTCCTTATGATGAATCGATGACCCTCCAGGTAATGCCCCCACTTATCTACAGTTAGCAATATTGCCAGATATTCCTTCTCATACGTTGAGGCTGGCTGAGATATGCAATTGGTCTGCCTTCCTGTGACAAAACAGCCCCAATACCACTTCCACTCGCATCTATTTCTAAGATGAATTCCTCATCGAAGTTAGGCATGGCTAAAACAGGTGCTGCATACATTGCTACCTTCAAGGCTTCAAAAGCACTATGAGCCTTAGTGGTCCATAGGAAGGCATCCTTCTTCAAGAGGTCTATCAGTGGCTTAGTAATGGACCCATAACCAGCTATGAATTTCCTAGCCTGTTAAACCTAGAAATCCCCTTAATTGCTTCAAGGCAGTAGGAATTGGCCATTCCCTCATAGCCTTTACTTTGGAAGGATCAGTGGCTACCCCCTTTTAGGAGATGACATGTCCTAGATACTCAATTTGAGGCTGCGCAAATGAACACTTGGATAACTTGGCATATAGCTTGTGACCCCTCATCAGTAGAAACACTTCCTTCAAGTGACTCACATGGTCTTCCAGTGAAGAGCTGTAGATGGTATGTCATTAAAAAACACCAGAACAAATTTTCACAATAAGGGTTTGAAGACTTCATTCATGACTACTTGGAAAGTAGCTGGAGCATTTGTCAAGCCAAAAGGCATAACTACGAACTCATAATGTCCATGATGAGTCCTAAAGGTTGTCTTGTAGATGTCTGGCTCCAAAACTTTGATTTGATGGTATCCTTGCCTCAAGTCCAACTTGGAAAAGAAACAGGCTCCCCTCAACTCATCAAGGAGGTCATCAATAATGGGAATTGGAAACTTATCCTTAACGGTCATAGAATTCAGTTGTCTATAGTCAATACACATTTTAGCAGACCCATCCTTCTTCTTCACTAAGATGACAGGATGCAAAGGGACTGTGGCTAGGTCGGATGAAGCATGACTTGAGCAGCTCTTCCACTTGTCTTTCTATGTCGGTTCTCTATGAATGGGGACACCTATAAGGCCGGAGTTTCACAGGTTCTGAATTCTTCTTTAATGGAATTGCATGATCTAAGTTCCTCTTGGGAGGTAAGACTGTTGGAACTTCAAACAAGTCCTTGAATTCTTCAATTAGATCTTGTACTTCTGGGTGGATCTGGTTCTGCACTTCAGAGGAAGAGATAGCAAACAATTGCCCAACCCACTAGTAGGCCTTCTTCCTGATTCCCTTACTTAAACCTTTGCCACTCAAAACTGAATCTGGCCCTCATCTGCCATGCCTTGTAGCTTAACCGTGGAGCCTTACATATCAAAAGAGACTACCAACTGAGCAAAGTCAAAGACCACCGGAATAAAGGTTCTCATCCAATCCACCCCAAGGACCATATCACACCCTCCCAAGGGAAGGATTCTGAATTCATAAGTGATCTTATGGCTCTGCATAGTCCAATTGAAATTCTGGCACTAGGTTTGAGTGAGGATGGAGTTGCCATCAGCTATTGTCACAGCTAGTGGATGAGTTCTGATGATATCATGTCCCACCTTCCTGACTATCTTAGGATCAATGAAGTCGTGTGTGCTGCCACTGTTAATCAGAGTCACAATGGACTTCTTGCTAGCTTGCCCCTTGATTCTTATGGTATTGTGAGCCCCACTGCCTGTTAGAGCTCTCATTGAAATTTCCACCTCATCTTCTAAGACTTCCTCTGCACTGTCCACTTCAGAACTAGCCTCTTCACTATCAGAATCATCATCAGCTGCAGCACCACTAGCAAACATAAGGTACTTAGCATTACACTTATGTCCAAAGAAGTAGGGTTTGTTGCATTTAAAGCACAACCTCTTGTCCTTCCAATCATCAGAACGTCCATGCTTCAGTTTCCCACTGTTCTTCAGTTGTGAAGAAGCTCTACTGGACCTGTTCCTAGCTCCTTCACTTGTTACTAAAACTGTAGCCTCAAACAACTTAGCCTTGGCATAAGCTTTAGACAAGGTTCTGGGACCTACAGCCTTCATAATTTGTGCCAAATTGATAAATTTTCCTAGATGATACTTCATGTTTTGTATCAAATCAGAATGTTTCCAGCTCATACAATATCGAGGACTTATTTTTGTAGCTTTTCTTCAAGAAGAAACTCGTAGTAACAGGACTATCCTTTTTCGGCAAATTCAAATTATTGGTGTTGCAAAAAGGAAAAGAGTCATAAGCCATTATCTGTAATCTTTTCAAATAAGGGCTGGTCATTTGAACCAACAGAAAACCTCAACGGTTTAAGTGGGAAAATTAAACCCTTATTTGATCTTTCTACTTTGTCATTGTAGATTTATTTGTGGTCTTTTTGTGCTAGCATGATCATCCTGTGATTCCAATTATCCAAAAGAATCTATGAGATTAGGGTTCTAAAAAACAATTCAATAGAAAGGGAGGAGAAGAAGAAAGAATCTTGTTACTTTTGCACAAACTTCTCAACGTGCACTCTCTTTGACTTATACATGTCCATAATTATGAGCACCAACCTCCCTCCACAACTCCTACTACTAACAGAATTTGTAACATAATGAATGAAGCAAGACCAAGAAAGAACAGGTTCCGGTCACGAGTTGGTCACTTGCGCACATGTCACAAGTATTTTTTGTTTCTATCATCCTATTCTTGTATCAAGATCTGTACCAGGGAATATGTTGACTGCTTACATCATTTTAGAATGTTGTTCTACTTGTTCTACTTGTCCTGTGCCAAAATGTTATGATTCATGGTAATTCTTGAATCATAACCTAAGTTTGAAGAAGAATTGAGATGAGAATCAAGAGATGAGATGAGAATTGAGAGAAATTAGGGTTCAGAAAAGGGGAAATTGATTTCATTCATTAACATGATCTTATTACAAGAGATCACAAGCTATTTATAGAATCCAACTAACCTTAAGAAACAATGAATCTGGACAGCAACAACAAAAGCCACAGCCACCACACAAACAATGCTAAACAACTAAAACACTCCAAGCTGACTTTCCAGCCAAAAATGACCTTCAAATCCTTACATGAATTTTTAATGGAAACAATTACTTAACTGCTCCAATTCAGCTCCCGATCGTGACAATACCTTTCCCTCACCTCAAGAATGAAAGGAAGGAAATTGTGTCCTTAAAAAGTGCAAATCTTCCCACGAACACAGCTGTGGATCCAAGTTGGTCCATTAAACAAGCACCTCCTCTTTCTCCTTGCGTTGGTGCTGTAACTTTCATGATTCCAAGATTGCCAAAGGACTCTGCATCAAGATCCCATTGGAAGAAGCTGCTAGAGGATGAGTAGAACAGGAAATTCCCTCAGCCACATGCTTCTTCAAGAGAGAAATATGAAATACTGGGTGGACGCGAGAGTCTGCAGGTAAGTCCAGCCTGTAGGCCGCCAATCCAATCTTCTCCAATATCTCATAAGTGCCAAAATAACTAGCACCAAGCTTGTCATTTTTGCGCACAACAACTGAAGATTGCCTGTAAGGCTGTAGCTTTAAACCTAATCACCAACATTAAAAGTTTTATTAGAACATTTCTTGTCAGCAAAAAATTTCATCCTTAATTAAGCCACTTGCAAATTATCCTTAAGTTGTTGTATCAGCTGTCTTCTCTGCACCAGAAATTCACATCTTCAGTCACTGCAACCACAGCTCCTTGAAGGCCCATAGGAGAGGGAGGATCAAAGCCATAAAGAGCCTTAAAAGGGATAGTTCCTAAGGGAGAGTGGGCGTGTGTATTATACCAAAATTCAGCTAAGGAAAGCCAACGGTGCTAATGCTTTGGATTGGAGAAAGTCATGCCCCTCAAGTATTGTTCAACACATTGGTTAACCCTCTTAGTTTGTCCATCCGTTTGAGGATGATAAGAAGAGCTAAGAACAAGCGTAGGACCCAATAGCAAGAATAATTCCAGCCATAAATGGCTAGTGAACAACCTATCCCTATCAAAAATGATAGACTAAGGCAACCCATGAAGCCTATAGATGTGATCGAGGAATAAGCGATCTAATCTTGCAGCTATGATAGGATGATTGAGCCCAATAAAATGTGTACCATCCCCTATCCGGAATTGGCAAAGGTTGAAGAAGTCCTTGATAAGGAACATGGGCACTCTTAGTTTGTTGACACACTTCACAAGCTTGCACCAACTTCACCACATCTCCTTTCATACCATGCCAATGAAAGTAAGTCTTCAACCTTTGATGCATGCCTTCAATACCAGAATGTCAAATTAGCTTTCTCAAAGGCTAGAATAATCTGCTTTCTCAAATCAGTAGCAACGCCAACATACACCTTGCTCTTGATTCTGATAATACCACTGCTATTTACCACACCAGAGGCATCCTCTGCAATAGGTTTTATGCTTAAAGTCATGATACATTCTTGTGCAAATTTATCCCCTACATATGAATCTTGAACCTCCTGCATCCATGAAGGTAATATTACTGAAATGGCACCACAGACTGCAATATGTCCTTCCTCATGGCAACAAGATAAGGCATCGGCTACAATGTTGTCTCTTCCACTTCTATACTCAATTGAATAATCAAAGCCTGACATTTTCATAAGTCCTAATTGAATAATCCAATCCTAACATTTTCATAAGTCCTTTACGTTGCACTCTAGTAGAAATTTTCTATTCCAACAAAAATTTAGGCTCTAGAGATCTGTCTTGATTACAAAATGATGACCATCCAAGTAATGTCTCCATATTTGAACAACCAACAAGATTGCAAGGTACTCCTTTTCATAAATCGATAAGCTTGCATTCTTGGGACACAAGGCTTGATCGAGAAAGGCAACTGGTCTCCTAGCTTGTGACAGAATAGCACCAACTCAAGAACTACAGGCATCTATCTCCAATACAAAGGGCAGCTTGAAATCAGGCACAACCAACACAGGAGCTGCACAGATAGCTTCTTTCAGGTTCTGAAAAGCTTCCTGTGCTGCTTCTGACCAAACAAATGCATCTTTCCTCAAAAGATCTGTCAATGGCTTGGCTATCATGGCATGCCCTGATATAAACTTGCGGTAATAATCTGTAAGACCCAAAAATCCACGCAGTTGTTTGAGTGTAACAGGCAGTGGCCACTCCTTCATAGCTTGTGCTTTGGTTGGGTCAATAGCTACCCCATGTCCTAATATAATATGGCCTAAATACTCCACCTCGGCCCTGGCAAAAGAACACTTAGATAATTTGGCAAACAGCTGATTCTGCCTCATGATCTAAAACACCAACCTTAGATGCTCCACATGGGTCTCCAAGGAAGGACTATAAACCAAAATATTATCAAAAAACATAAGAACAAACTTTCTCAGATAAGGCTTGAACACAGCATTCATAAGAGCTTAAAAGGTGACTGGAGCATTGGTTTTCCCAAAAGGCATAACCTCAAACTCATAATGCCCATGATGTGTGGAAAATGCAGTCTTATGTATATCTGGTCCCTTCACTCTAATCTGATGATAACGTTATCTTAAATTCAGCTTTGAAAAGCACTGAGACCCATAGAGTTCATCCAAAAGATAATCGATGATAGGTATAAGAAATGTGTCCTTAATGGTATGTAAGTGCAACTACCTATAATCATCACACATACGAGAAGTTCCATCCTTTTTCTTCACTAAGATCATAGGAGATGCAGAAGGACTGTGGCTACGGCGAATAAAATTTGTCTTCAGCAACTCATCAACTTGCCTTTCTATCTCACTCTTTTAAGAGTGGGGATACTTATAAGGTCTCAAGTTAATTGGATTGGAACCAGCCGTCAATGGAATAAAGTGATCCAAAGATCGGTTTGGAGGAAGAACAGCAGGTTGTTCAAAGAGATCTTTATATTCCAGGATAAGTTTTTCACTTAATGGATTCGAGTCCATCTGAGCATCCACAATTGTCTGAGCCTCAACAAAGAAAAGAGATGGCCCATTCGTTGATAGCTACCTTTCTTAATAGTTCCTTCCAATCTTTTGCTTGACATCATATGTAACTCCCCTTGCTCAACAATCCCATGCAGCTGAATTCCTTGACCTTCTTTCTCAAACGACACTGTCAACTTGCTGAAATCAAATACTATGGGACTAATGGTCTTCATCTAGTCCACTCCTAAGACCATATCACAACCTCCCAATCGGAGAACTCCAAAATCATATAAAAATTCGTGTCCTTGCGTCGCCCAATTGAACTGCTTGCATTTTGTTTGAGCCAAAATAGAGTTGCCATCGGCCACTATAACTGCTAGAGGACTAGTCTTGAACAATTCATATCCCACAGCTCTCACCACCTTAGGATCCACAAAACTATGCATGCTACCACTGTCAATAAAAATCAACAATGGCTTATGTTTAACTTCCCTTCGGATTCGAATTGTATTATTTGATCCATTGCAAGTCAAGACTTGAACTGATATTTCCACCTCATCATCATCAAAATCTTCCACATATTCCTGCTCTTGCAATTCAATCTCCTCCTCACCTACTTCCAGATCAGAAACTTCAGATGTTTCAGCACTAGTGATAGTCATCAAGAACTTTGGGTTGCACTTATGAACAAAAAAGTGTTTTTGATTGCATTTAAAGCATAGCTTCTAAGCCCTCTTCTCCTCCATACTCAAGGATTTATTGGTCACAGGAGGATTTGCTTAAGAGGATGTTGTCCCTTGTACAATTCTAGAATGATGGCTATCTATTGTTCCCAAAATTGTGTTCTCAAAAAGTCTAGCCTTTGAATAAGCTTGAGACAATGAGCAAGGATTCAATGCCTCAACCGAATTCTTGATTCTTGGCTTCAAACTGCTAATAAGACTAGACACGTAGAACGCCTCAGTAGCTGCTGGATTTATAGTCATCCTTTGAGCCTTCAAATGCCAAAACCTTGTCATGTAATCTTTGACAAAAGTTACTTATGCTACCTTGTTGAAATTGTCTACCACATCACTAAAGTCCGCATCACCATACCGGTCACACATTTCAGTCCAAAATTCAGTCCATGAAAGGTTTGGATTACTGCTAATCAAACTATAAAACCACACCTTATGATCACCATGCAAATACACAGCAGCCAACTCCACCTTTTCAGATTCAACAATTTGATAGAAGCAAAAATACCTCTCACATTGCCGAATCTAGAAATGAGGATTTGTACCATCAAAAGGTTCCAACTCCAAACATGGTTTCCTGAATCCATTACCTCAAGATCTTGTTGCAGCTTCTCTACTTCCCACCAATTGTTGTGAACAAAAGATATCAGAAGGCCTAGCTAACTGACTCGCAGGTAGAAGCACCGCAACTCCATTAGATGAATTCTGCTTGTTAATCTGATCCTATAAGCCATTGAGTTGCTGAGATTGATTCTCAAACTTTTGTTCCTCCTCTGCATCATAGCCATCATCTGCTGCATCTGCATCATGAACTAAGAAAAATCCTCTCCTTGATGAGGAGCTGCAGTAGCTGCAGCATTAGTACCAGCAGCTGTAGCCGCAGCATATGTAGCAGGAGTATTTGCAGCATTTTTGGTAGCCTAAGCTCGAGTAGTTACTCCTCCAACCATTTGAATAATCCTCTTATGTTTGGCCAGATTGTGTTCAAAGATCACAAGGAAAACTCGAGCAAATTGATCCAACTTAACAACTGAAACAAGAACAATAGAAACTTGTGCAGCTGCTAATTTGATCAAATTGAAGACAATTTCGACTCAATCGGAAGCAATTGATCAAGGTCTGATACTAATTATTATGATTCAAGGTAATTCCTGAATTATAACCTAAGTTTGAAGCAGAATTGAGATGAGAATCAAGAGATGAGATGAGAATTAAGAGAAATTAGGGTTGAGAAAAGGGGAAATTGATTTCATTCATTAACATGATCTTATTACAAGAGATTACAAGCTATTTATAAAAGCCAACTAACACTTAAGAAATAAGGAATCTGGACAGCAACAACACAAGGCACAGCCGCCACACAAACAAGGCAAAACAACTAAAACACTCCTAACCGACTTTCCCGCCAAAAATGAACTTCAAATCCTTACATGAATTTTTAACGGAAATAACTACTTAATTGCTCCAATTTAGTTAATTGCTCCAATTTAGCTCCCGATCATGACACAAAGCTGCTGTTACTTGCAGGAACAGACAGATTGGACAGGTTTCTTCAACAGAACTATATCATTGCATTAGATCTTTTGAAAATATAAATCACTTATCTTGTTTAGTCAATTTTGTTTTAGAAGAAACTCTTCTATTCTATCCATAGTTGCATGAAGCAAGCATGGGGGATTTAGTTGTCACAAAAATTTTTAAAGTTAGAAATAGTCGAGTTTGCGCTTATAGTATACATATATATATGGAGCATGACTAAAATTGAATAAAAAATTGTTAAGACCAAAATCAAATAACTAAACTGTTATATCATAACATTCTATAGCAAAATACACATCAAGCTTAACTGTTAAAATGAGAATTAGTATAGTGGATGATTGAGTCATTTATATCTTTTTTAGTTTTGAAGACAAGCTTCTAGGCTCAAGGAAATTGAGGTAAAGCTCGTTCATTTCTACATCTTTATTCTTCAAATACACTAAAGGTAAATTGCAGTAAAATTGTGTCTAACTAATAGCCTCTAGTCAAGTCACTTCGATCATTTCATAACAATAACAACAAACCTAGTGCCTCAAGAGCTCCCGCTTAAGCAGGGTCTGGCGGGGTGAGATGTATGCAGCCTTACCCCTTCAGGGTGCTACCTTGAAGAGAGGCACTTACATCATTTGATAAGGCCAAAAACTATATTAATCTACAAGAATTATTCCATTCTATCTAATGATTCAATCTTGTGTTAAATTGTGTTCTTCTGAGTCAAATACTTATTTTCCAAACGATTCTAAATTAGAAATGCCAAATCACATTTCTAAGTATTATACATCATTGTTTTCTTTTTTTCCTGCAACTATGTTCAAGCTTGTTAAAGATAGCCTTTCTTTAGTCTCATTGCAAAATCAAACGAATATCATATGATGTAATTGTTATGTAACAAATTATGAGATAGCCATAACATAATTGGCCATTACTTAATGGTAGTTCAAAAATGACCTTTTGGTCAAGATCTAAAGGGAGAAAGGGGAAAAGTGGGTAGAGTTGTCATGTGCTATCCCACTAAGCAGCCCAGATATGCCAATTGGCATTAGCTACAATGATATATATAGAAAATAGAAGTTGGAGTCCTATTTAATAAAGGACTCGTAATCCAATAAAAACTACTAGCCTAACAAATAAAGAGGTAATAATTAGTTGATGAGAAAAATTCTAGATAGAGTCACATCCTAAAATCAAAATCTATCCAGCTGTTTTTGTTTCTACGGAGTAATATTTTGAAATTCTTCTAGGACCTCTATCAACTATCTCCGACTGGAAAACACGTGTCTCTAGTGAGGGACTTGAAATGTACCTATCAAGAGTTTAAGAGTGAGTTGACAAAGATCTATTTTGGAAAACCAAGAATTACGAGAATTGGGATGACCATTCCAACGTACAAGGAATTAGTTGGATGCTCCATTAGACTAGTAACAAAGTCGTCCCCAAGGATTGCAACAATCTTAGTCACAAATTGGTTGCTCAAAGGGGAAAATCAGGCTTCAGCAGGTGATAAGTGGTAGAGCCAACTCAAACACTTGCGGAGAAGGTGTTAAATCCTCCATACAAGTGTAATAAGGATTCATTCAATGATAATCACGAAATATCTCAATTTGAGATCAATCTCTTTCTCTAATCCAACTCTCTCTATTTCTCATCTAACTTTCTCTAATCTCTCATCTAAATTCACTTCTCTCCTTATCTAAACTCTCAGTTAACTACATCTATCTTAGGTTAGGACTTGAGATTCAATTTCAATCGTAACACAATTCAATAAGTGTTAGAGCCCAAAACAATTTCTTGAATGAGTGCTTAAGGGGAGTGCTTAAGGTCACCGTTCAAGGTGAATATGAAGTATCACGCAATGTCGTTCTTGTTCTTTTGAAGTGCATCAGGAAGTAGTTTATTGATTTTTATTAACTTGCTAACTTCTTTTGGATATTGACATGTAAATCATGGATATGTTTGGTAAAATTTCAGTAAATTTAGATGGTTGTAAGTCCAGGTGAAGGGAAACAATGTCAATGGGAAGGCAAGCAGTCACGCCAAGAAAATCCGAAAATGATTCTTTCCTATGGACGTAGAAGCTGAATTATTGTATGCAAATTCGAAGTTGAGAAAAATTAATTTTCCTAGCGCACGGGTTTTCTCCAACGAAACATCAAAACAGATTATGGAAGGTTCTGTGGACCACTTCGCTCTAACCTTTAGTTTTGGGTGAAAGACTGTAGAAAATTGAAGTTATATTACAATCAACATCTATAATATGTTCCAAAAATGGCTAACAAAATTATAGTCTTTATCAAACACTATAGATAAAAGTAACATGAGAAGCAGATTAATTTCCTTAAAGAAAGTCCATCCACATAGAGGCATCAAAGGTTTAGCAAGGCATAAAATGGGTTGTCTTTGAGACCCTATCAACAAGAGTAGAATCATGACTTGTAGTTTGCAAAAAATCTAAAACGAATTCCATATTGCGATATGGATGACTTGTAGTTCGCCGGTAATCGGTAAAGGGGTACTATTTGTTGTTTTGTTTCCTAGTCTTGCAAACTGGCAGGTATGACATTGGCAAATAAAACAAGCAACATCTTTGCAGAAAGATGGACAAAAGAACCTATCAGAAACTAACAAAATGTCTTAAAAGAGAACTACTAGAATGTGTAATCTCAAGCTTCAAAATGAGTATCCCTTAGTAACAAGATACTCATCTTTCTCCCTTTGTTTTTCTTTAACGACCTCATCATAAACATGGCTAAAATATGGAGAAGAGGGCTAAGCATCTTGGCTTTGGCACAACTAATAGCATTGGCAACCTTGTTCTTTGTACCATAAGGTTGTTTGAGAATAAAAGTGAAGTCCTGAAGAATTTCAACCCATGGAATCATGTTTCTCGCTCAATGCTCTTTGATGGTTAGTGAACTTAAGAGCATCATGGTCAGTCCAAAGGATAAACTCCTTAGGTGGCTAGTACTAACGCCAACGCTGGGGGCGATGTACTATGGCATCAAATTCCTTCTCTCAAGTGGAGTATGTCATTATCCTTTGTTCATTTAGCTTTGCACTAAAAGAAATCATTGAGGTGTTTATCTTGACTGAACACACCTAGTCCAACCTTCTAAACATCACAAGCCACCTCAAACACATTATTACCATCAGGACGGCTTAAAACCGGAGTTGAGTCATGTTCTCCTTGATAATCCCTCAAAGTAATGCTAGCACCTTTTGTCCATTTAAACTCATGTTCCATAAACAATCTATGATAGGAGCCATAAGGGAACTAAAATCTTTAATGAATTCTCTATAAAAAAAAGATAATATCCCATGAAAGCTCCTAGCCTTAGACCATTGGCTTAGGCCACTTTACTATTGTTCCAATTGTATTAGGGAGAACAAACACTCACTGAGCAGAAACGATGAAGTAAAAGATATCTAAGGTAGCATGAAGGAACAATTCTTGAGGTTAGGAAATAATTTGTGTTCCCTACAAGCCTCAAATACTACCTTTGATATTCTACGTGCTCATTCAAAGAGTTTCTAAAGCTCAATATGTCATCAAAGTGAACAACCAAAAATTTTCTAATAAAAGCCCAAAAGATATGAGTCACCACTCTAATGTAGGTACTAGGAGCATTGGTTAATCAATAGGTTCAAGCAGTTTATCCAGGGTCTTGAAGGTAACTCATCACTTGGTCGAATTTTGATTTGGTGACAGCCACTTCGCTAATGAAGTTTGGAGAACTACTAAGTCCAAACATTTGGTGCACCATCCCATCAAGCGTGGGCATAGAAAACCGATATATGATAGTAATCTAGTTAATGACACGGCCTCAACACACATTTCCTAGGACCCGTATTTCTTTGCGTTAAAAGAGCAGTAGTAGCATAGGGGCTAAAACTATGCCTAATAAAACCCTTTCCTATGAGTCTTTGTACTTGGCTATTCAATTCTTCTATATTTTTTGGATTCATCCTACAAAAACATAAGCAAGCAAAAGTAATCTAGGGATATAACAGTACAACAACAACAATCCTAGTGCCTGTTGTTGTACTCTTGTACCCCTAGATTACTTTTGCTTGCTTATGTTTTTATAAGAGTCGTATCCTTAAATTCCTCTAGCAATTCGCCAATTTTAGGGATATAAGTGGGAGAAGAGGCAGAAAGAAATTCTGGCAAAATTCTAATCCAGGACCCCAACTGCTTGCGTTGTTTTTCACAATCCCTTAGGCTTAAAGTTGAATTCTAGAACTTGAGGATGGGGAGTTTTGGAAGGAATGTTGCCCTTGTCAAATTTGCCCTCACAAGCTTAGAATGTTTAGCATGTTTTAAAATAATCCTATTTTCATCACGTTTGAATACATCACACCAAAATTTGCCTAAATACTGCCTAATGAGAGGGGAAAACATGGCATTTATGGGGATTTGACAAAGAGGTTTGTTAACATAGTATGCCCCAATATGAGTAGGAGGTGGTTTAGTTTTAAGGTTGAACCTCTTAATTACTAACTCAGAGATACTATTCATGGAGCTTTCCCATCAATAACGCTACACGTTTTATCCCCACACTTCACAAAGGTCTCAAATATACTTGTGGAAAATAAAATGGGAAACACTATTATTAATTTGGTCTGCCAATTGACATTAGCTACAGTGATATATATAGCAAATAGAAGCTAGTCATAAGTCTTATAAAGGACTCCTAATATGATAAAAATGACTGTCCTAATAAACAAATATATTATAATTAGATAATGAGAAAGATTCTGGTAAAGTCAAATCCTAGTTGAAGTCAAAATCTATGCTAGTGTTTATGTTTCTATTGGAGTAATATTTTGAAATTCTTCTAGGATTTCTATCACCATCATAATGCATATATGTAGCGTTTTGTTTGTTAAGAATATTTATAAAATTATAAAATTTTGCAAGCATAAGGCTTAAAAGCAACCTAGTTCTCTACAAAATTCCAACACGATCCCCAAGAGCCACTCCATGACATCCAAAACAAAGCCACCTTGGTTGCATCGTGACAATGATTCACAATTTGATTCTAATGATCTGCAGTTTGCTTCCACTCTCTCTCTCTCTCCCCTCTTTTAACATCTCTCTCTCACTTGTGCTACTTGTTGATGCTAAAGTCTTGATGTTTTTGTTTGTCAATGGATGATAAAACATCAAAATTGCATTAGAACAAACATAGAAAGTTGATTCACTTATCAGCTGTATCTCCAATTCCATGCTTTTGCCTCCTCGCCTCTCTTCCCTTCACACCTATGCGCAGAGAAGTAAAAACACTAAACCCTGCAAGATTGTGATAAGGACATCACTTTGAGTATGGGAGATTGTGGTTATGGTTTGGAATAGAATGGCTACCTATGTGAATAGGCAGCTTCCGTTTTCTTGTCTAAGTGAGGACAAGGGATCCAAAATGCTTGGTTGGACTTTGTGGTCACTGCTCAAGCCTGGGCTGTCACAAGAGAGATAGGTATCATTCATGTGATATTACAACTCTTCCTACAGCTCCATTTTTTCCGCTGGACCCTCGCCCAACTGTGAAAATTATGTTGGGTTTTGTTGCGTGAGGGGTTATAAAAGAGTAACATTTACTGGATAGGGTATCACCTCTTGCCAAATTGATGTTATGCATCTTTGCATCGAAGGAATTTTTATTTTTTAAATTTCCAAACTGCAGTTGAAGTTTCGTGCGAAGTGTAATCCCAAGGCTTAGGCACAAATCAAAGCCTAGGTTGGACAAGGAAAAAGAAAGCACGTAACTTCCCCAACTGCCATGTCATGTGAACAATCGAGGTACATGTTGCTTGTTCTTAAGAAGGGGCGATATATGTAGTCTATATTGTATTTTGAGCTGTTATTCCCAAGAACCCTGTTCCTTCTCTCTGAATATTGCTTTCTCGGGAAGGAGGATACTGCAGTAGCTGGAAACTTTTGTCAGCAACTGATGAGTTCTTGTTTCATCATGGACAAAAACTGTTGGTCAAATGCAAGAGAAGTTCCAAATGGTGGTTGCTTGACACACAGGACATACCATACAGGTCTGATGCAAAATTTTTGACACGTTCCTTTGGTTTATTGTTTTCATTGTAGTTATTATTTCTGTTTGTCTTAGTAAGTTACTTTTTGGATAAATCCCTTACAACTTTCCTTTTTTGCAAAATGTTTTGGACAGTTTGAGCTTTTATGATGTTCTTCAATACCCTATATCATTCAACTTGTTTTTTTTGGGTACCCTCACCTTGCAACTTCAATCCATCATTAGTAGCAGCTGGAATTTCATGTTCATCCAAGTAAGAAGGGCACATAATAGGAGATAAGGACGTATTAATGCAAAAATTAGGCTATGTTCATAATTTTATTTCGTTAGTTCTATTGCACTTAATTTTTTTAGAGTGGTTTAGGGCATATTTGTCATTTATTTATAATTGACTGATATTATTATGGGGGTTATTGAGCGCCTTTTTTATTGTCACGTCAAACTACTGTTGATGAGAGGCAAAGAACATTGATGGTGAGGGTATCCAAAAGAAACATTAGCGAAGGGTATCGTGAAACGTTTTTCAAAAACCCAAGGCATCAAAAAATATTACAATTAAAGTGAGGGTATCTGTATAGGACATTTTTCTTGTGTCTTCTAACATCAACAAATTGTGTCAGATTTTCCATTTGGCCTAATGTTGCAGGAAGACGTTCCAGATGAATTTGCAATCCTCATACAAAACTTTATCTCAAGAAATCGAATAGGCCTCATGGCATTGAGATTTGTCACAAACTTTGCTCCTAATATTGTTGCTGGGAGTAAACTTATATATCCTCTATAGTGACAAATACATACATGCTCTCTCGCTCAAAGGATTCATGAGTTTATATCAACAGAATTATTTTTATGGCGGTTATTCCACTGCTAGTATTTTCTTCATTTTAATGCAGTGTATATGTTATTGTGGTCTTGCTGTTCCACTACACAATTAGGGATATCAATAGGTTGGGGTAGGGCAGCTCAGGTGGGGGGGACTCCTCCATACCCATACCCGCCACCTAAATTCATTCCCATACCTACCCGCCGGGTAGGGGGCCTCCTCCATATTGGCAGGTCGACCTGCGGGCCAAGTTGCAGGTCAAAATATAGAGCTGAAAACTCGGGCCCGGCCTGACCCATGCAGGTGACACCTGTTCTGCATGACCCATGTTCATCCATCGGGTGGCCTGTATGCAATAGTGACATGTCACCTCAAGTTGAGGTGACAAGTCACTATAAAAGAGAAATAAATTTAAACAAAAAAAAAAAAAAAATTACCCTCCCCCCCCCCCCACCCCCCAAATAACACTATAAATACCCCCGGCCCAACCCACTTCATCTACAAATGCATACAGATACATAAATCAAAATTTTATAAAAATTATGAATACATTAAAATTCTAATGTTTAAAATTTCTGTTAACTTTAGTTATTATTATTATTATTACTATTATGCGTTCATCAATTGTATCATGCAATGCATAATAGTTGGTTATACCTTATCATACTCAACTTGTATTTAGACCTAACATATAAATATCATATTTAAGGGAGGTCCTATCACCAGAAGCTGAACAAAATGCTTACCTATACTAATTACGGTGATAAAATAAGTTATTTTGTTACGAGGAAGGTCGGCCCATGCATGTATATGGTAAGTATATTATACAACTAGTGCTGGTTGGGAACGTTATGCCTGATGACCTCCTTTCAAGTTCTTTAACTTCTAGGCTGACCATGAGGATTTCCTTCCTGTTGTCCAAAGCGTCTGGGACCTTAGTATTGTGGGCACTTCGATTTATGAGCTCACTCAGAAGCTGAAGTTGTTGAAGATTGAGTTGAAGGCCCTTAATGCTCGTCATTTTAGCCATATTTCAGCTAGAGTTGAGGTGCCTCGAGATTCATGGGCCCTGGGTCAGAGAGCTCTAGATGGAGACCCCAAGTGTCCTCTCCCTCGATTAGAGGAGCGCTGCTTATTCCATGAGTATTCGCACTTATGTTAGGATGAAGAGGCATTCTATCGTCAGAAGTCACGTATTCAGCTGCTTTCACTGAGAGATCAGAGCACTCGATTCTTTCATCAGTCTGTCCTTCATAGGCCGGCCAAAAA
This sequence comes from Simmondsia chinensis, assembly GCA_018398585.1. Lineage (NCBI taxonomy): Eukaryota > Viridiplantae > Streptophyta > Magnoliopsida > Caryophyllales > Simmondsiaceae > Simmondsia > Simmondsia chinensis. The sequence goes on along the minus strand of JAGTTD010000019.1, from coordinate 17,148,777 downwards.
CTTGATTTCGTTGACAGTTGGTCCAGATGGTGCGAGGACTTATGATGCGCAGTTGATCTCTCGTACTGTGGTTGCTTTTCTCCGGGAGTTATTGACTGGGCCTAGTGCACTAAGGATGTTTCAGACCTCATTGAGGCGTGCATTTCTAAGGATCAGGCTCGCCAATTGATTTCCCCGATTTTCGCTGTTGAGATTCGTGATGCCTTCATTTCTATTGGTGACGATAGGGCCCTAGGGCCAGATGGTTACTCTTCCCTCCTTTTTAAGAGGGCTTGGGAGGTGGTAGGTGGCAGCATTGTTAGGGTTGTGTAGTCTGAACACCACTAGGATATGTCTTGTGCCTAAAGTGGAGACTCCCTCCACTAATGGTGACTTTCACGCTATCTCATGTTGGAATGTGATCTATAAATGGATCACTAAGATCCTTGCAAACAGGCTGAAGACTGTCCTTCCCTAGTTGATTAATGATGCTTAGGTCGCTTTTTGTCCCGGGCCATCGGATTTCAGATAGCATCTTGTTGACACAGGAGCTTATGCATGATTATCACCTTCAGGTTTCGCTTCGTTGCGCGTTGAAGGTTGATATCCACAAAGCCTTCAACACAATCTATTGGGAATTCATTTTGGCCGGTATGAGGAGTATGGGGATTTTTGAGATCATGGTTGTTTGGGTTCGAGAGTGCCTTTCTACAGCCTACTTTCCATCGCAATTAATGGCGAGCTAGATGGTTTCTTCCGCTCCAGTCGTGGTGTTCGTCAGGTTGACCCACACTCTCCTTATTTGTTTGTTATTGCTATGGAGGATCTCCAAGGATTGCTTCACTTGGCAATTGATGAACCGAGGTTTCATTATCACGCATGCTGCCGTCGCACTGGGTTGACACACTTATGCATTGCTGATGATTTCATGATCTTTTGTCGGCGTGACTTGGGCAGTGTCATAGTTTTTTGTGAGGCACTAGATCGCTTTGCTGTTCTTTCGGGGCTTTCCTCAAATGCAGCGAAGAGTATTGTATTTCTGAAATGAGTTGATTATGCGACTTAGAGTGATATTCTTGGCGTTCTGGTATTTAGTCTTGGGTAGTGCCCAGTTCAATATTTTGGAGTGCCACTCATTACTTCTTGGCTGGGGTATGTGGACTTAAGCCACTTTAGAATTGCATCCTCTCCCGTATTCGGTTATGGACCACTCTCATTCTCTGTCGTATGCTGGCCACTTGCAGCTCATTAGGTCAATCCTTTTTACTATTCAGGTCTACTAGTAATTGTTCTTCATGCTCCCGAGGACGATGATTAGGAAGATCGAGTTGACTTTAGCGGCTTTCCTTTGGCGTGGCTCTTTCCTAACCCCAAGGGGAGGGAAGGTAGCTTGGAGATGTCTTTGTTATCCTCAACGTGAGGGCGGTCCAGGACTTCATCCTCTTGCCGAGTGAAATTAGGTTTCAATTATGAAGCACATCTGGTTCCCCCTTTTTGATCCTTCGTCGCTTTGGCCGTGCTGGGTTCATTTGAACCGCCTTCGTCAGAGGAGTTTTTGGATGATCTAGGTGACAAGTTCGTCACCATTGTGTTGGTGCCACATTCGATTAGTTCTTCATCTTTGTTCTGGCGTGATTCACCATGTCATAGGCGATGGCCTTGATACAGCCTTATTGACCCATTATTGGCTGCCTTACGGTTGCATTTTGGGGCGCTTCCCACTCGACTGCTCACCTCTTTTGGGCTTTAAGGGGTTCTAGGGTCTCAGCCATTATTTTGGGTGATCAGTGGAATTTTTCACAGGGTTGTATGGAGCTCCGACACATCTAGGATATGGTTGGTTTCAGTCCTCAGGCTGGTGTAGCAGATTCTATTAGGAGGTTGGGTGACCGTTCGAGGAAATTCACCACCAAATCTGCTTAGGAGATGATACAATGCAAGAGAGAGAATTCACCATGTTCTATGGTTTTAGCTTTACATTCCGAGGCACTCCTTTCTTCTGTGTTTGGCTTCTTGAAAGCGACTATGGACTCGAGACAAACTTCTGCGATTCAGAGCACAGGGGGTTCATAGTGCTTGTGTTCTTTGAGGTCTTATCAATGGGACTTATGAGCATCTTTTGTCTGATTGTTCCTTTTCAGCCTCTGTCTGGAGTCGTATCACTCCGCATACATATGTTTCCTGGCCTGCCCTTCCTTAGGGTGACCACATTCCTTGGGCTGCTAAGCGCCTCAAAGGTTGAGAGATTGGCAACATTATAGCCTGACTCTACCTCTTAGTAACCGTTTATGTTCTCTCGTATGAGTGTAACCTTTGAGTTCAGCGTTCTCAGTCCAGACCAGTTGGGGCTGTGAGAGAGGAGATTACGGGTTTGGTCAGGAGCTACTTGCTTGTTGCTTCTTCGTTTAGAAGAGCTCATCGTCAAGCCTCCTCTCTTAGGCAATGGGGCCTTGAGATCTAGTTTGTCTTTGTTTTTGTTAGATTTCGCTACAGTTGTTTTTGTTTGAACTATATTTGACATTGTTTCTTCATTGTAGGCTTCGACCGCGTCCTAGGGTACGCCCCTTGTAGCTGTATTACCATCTTTCTTCTATATATTTCCCAAACTTACCCAATAAAAAAACTAGTGGTGGTGTTCTAGGTTGTGGCTTGCAGGGTGATCTTCCATTCCCTACCTCAAAAATTAGATCAGGAATCTAATGGGGGCCTCATGACCTTCCATTGTGAGCAAGAAGTGCAAAAGAGGCAAAGCAAGGAGAGCTAAGTAAAGTTACCATACAAATTTTACTGTCATGTTACATGTATCTTATGTTTTAAGTATATATGTAATTGACTAAAGTGAGTGATTAAATTTTAATGTTATGTGACATATTTTATATTTAATTAATAGAATCATAATTTTTCGTTATTATTTTAAATTTATGTGTTTATTATGTATTTTTTTATTATGTTCCAGACTTAACCGGGTTTACCACGGTCTGACTCGGATTTGACCTATTGATTCGTGACCTGCGTCAAACTCATGACTTGCTCAAACCTGACTCGTCCATGAACCGTGTCATAGGCTGAACCAAGTTAGGGATCGGCCCCTCCCCTTCCCGACCTAGCCTGTCCTATTGTACGGACGGGTCTAACCCATGTCAACTTACGTAAAAATTGATGAAAACAATAAACCAAAAGATGAACACTTTGAATATGGGAAAATTGAATGAATTCCATTAAGAGATTACTAAACTATTTTTAATACACCAAAGAAAAATGAAGAGTCAAAACATTACTGTGAACCTAGAAATCCCAAGCTAGTTGTTTTTAATGAATTTGTTGATGTGTGGGGTAAGAAAAGCTAAACATAAGTTTTAGGAGAAAAACCACCAGGATGTCCTCTGCTAGGTTTATCTTGCTTGTGCTCTAGATTTCTTTAATTTCTAAGATATACATCTTTGAAGAGTTCCCTCTCCTCCACTTTCATCTTCCTTTTCCCTTCATTTCTAAAGCTTTGGTCTTATACAAGCAGAGAGTCTTTAGGGGGCGAATAACACATGTGTAACTTAGGCGATATTATCTCTTTTTTTGGGACATGGGCTTTGTGGCGCCCATTTTAGGGTGCTCGCCTATTTCGGTTGTACGGTTCTCGTTTTATGACGCTTATCCCGGTGCGTCCTCTCTAGGTTGTCCGTTCTAGGGGCGCCTATCTTGGGGAAGCCCTTCTTGGGGCATCCTGACTGTGGTGGCCATCTTGGTGCGCCCCTCTCTATGCTCCCCACTTGAGGCCCCTGACTGTAGATCGTGCGCCCATTCTAGGCTGCTCAATTATGCTCGCCCATGTTTTTGCAGGTGCAAGTATAAACATAATAGCCCCCCATGTTCTGAGTAAAGCGTATTTACTTGAAAAGTATATTCCTATAAATAGCTATTTACCATGTTTTAAGCCTTCACCACTTGCTTTACACTTTACCTTAGTTTGCACTTCAATGGAGGTTATTCCCGAAGATCTTCTTTTGGTTGTATTCTCTTGGCTTTCTGCTAAGATTTTTTGTCAATTTTGCATCGTTTCTTAGTTTCTTTGGAGACTCTTTCTTCGAGAGAATTATATAAAACAGCATGCTTTAAACTGTTTTAAGCAACCTGCAGACGGTATTCTAATACAGAATGGGCATTGGCCTCTGTATGGAAGTTACGTTGAGTCATTCGCATTAATTAGCCCCTACCGTTCCACTTGTGTACCTACATAGCCTTTGGGGTTTATGTCAGATGATAAGGAAATAGCGAGCATGAGCAATAGTTTGATTTTATGTCGAGATACTCCTTATTTCGAATCTTTGGGTTTAGAGGCATGTAATCTGACTACTTTGACCTTTCTGCCTGTTTTTCTTCTTGATGAATTTTAGTTTTTTGGTTCTTCCATGAAGATAGTGCTTGCTTGCGTTGAAGATGCTTTGTTGTACCCATTCAACTACCACATATTCCTTTTTGTCTTTAGTATGGATGTGGCTTTCAAAGAAGATCAATGGCCTCAGATGGATTGGTATTCCGTGTATTACATTAATCACTGTGCATGGAGATATAAGACCCTAATACGTACGGGTGGTAGTTTGATAGACTTCGCGAAGTCAGTGATCTGTGCCGACGTGTTGTACTTGTATTCTGAGCGTAGTGAAGTGTTTTCTCCTAACTATCCTTATTTCAATCTTTACGTAGTGGCCTGGGATATAGCATAAGATTCTAACTACTTGGTGTTTGATGTGCCTTATATTTACATATTTTAATCTTCATTACTGTGACATATTTGGCTTTTACATGTGTTTTTTAGTTTTAATCTAGGTACATTTTGGCTTAGAGAGCAATGGAGCAAACAAAGGTTGAAAAATGGCAAAATCAAGCACAATCGAGGCATAATTGAAGGCAACTTTGAGAAACCCAACCACGTGTGCAAAATAAGTACCCATCGGGTCAAGATTCGGTCAAAAATAGTCTTTCCTTGGGCGCATGGATCAATTGACCATGCATTTTGGCAATCGATCAAGCTTAAAACGAGCAAAAGGTTAAAAGATGGGTATTTATGACCCAATAATTTGCTAATATACTTATGAAACCACTTGGGTCAAGAACTTCAATTTGGCATATAATTTGGCCCATAACTCCTTATGGATCAAAAGTTACACTCGTTTTAAGTTAACTGTGCAAGCTGCCAAGGGGGACACCGATCGATCTGCTTGTCTAACCCTGAAGCACGCCCCATTTATAAATATGGAGGGGGAGACCTATTTTCCTATATTTTTCCATGCCTCCTCTCCTCCTCTCCTTCCCAAAGCCACTACAAGATCCAAGCGATTCTCAAACGCTGAAGCGTAGGTGGTCGGAGTACTGGGGAATCAAAGCATGGATCAACGTCAACATCAATTAGGGGAGTCTTCAAATTCTTGGTTTTACCATTATTGTTTTCTTTCTTGGATTTGAATGATGTGTAAAACTCCTACGGAGGAGTAGACTTGAGTTTTGGGATGAAGGGTGGGTAGCCGACCGTATCCCGGATTTATATTATGCTTGATAATGGACTTATGTTATGTTATATACGCACCCTTGTGGAGAATTTATGATTGTGTTTGGTGTTTCTTTGTGTGAGCTTGTACCCATGGTGAGATCTCAAAATGATTATCATTAGTCTACGAGCTTGTAGCCTTGACCATAACATAATTGATTTTCGCGCGTGGTTAGGGTTGAGGTTGTACCCAACTCTAAACACTATCTTTTTATATAAATTAATACTTAATTAGGAGTGATAAAAGAATTTGTTAGTGCTATTGAGATAATCCATGCTACACCTAGGGTAATATGATGGGTTATGCCCTTAGACTAGTTCATAACCCCAAGCCCTAACTTAAGTACTAATATAAGTTTAATATTGAACTAAGAGTAAGAAAAGAATTAAGTAGTACTAATGTGATAACATATGCTACATGAAGGGTGATATGATAGGTTATGCCTTTAGACTAGTTCATTACCCTAAGCCCTAGTTTAAATATTAACTCAGGCTTAGGCTTAAGCCTCCTAAATCATTGTCATAGTACAATATAATGACGGAATACAAGTAAAGCTACTCTAAATTCATTCCCATAACTAACCTTAATTGAATTGGCAACTTTAGTTTATATTTAGTTTTACTATTTTAGTTAATAAACCATTCAAACAAACAAATCCCTAATTTCAACCGCTCATTAATAACTAAATTTGACTTAACTCCGATTCCATGTGGATACGACCCGTATACCCAATTTAGCTACGACGATCTCATATGCTTGTGAGTACACAACTTTAAAACACTTTTTAAGAACACATCAAGTTTTTGGTGCCATTGCCGAGGAATCGGCAGCCTAAGTTGACTTATTTTCTATTTTAATTTTCATTTTTATTCTATTTTCTTTGTTTAAAAAAAAAAAGAAAAAAAACCTATTCTTTTTTTATTAGTTTATTTTTTTGTTTAATTATTTTTCTCATTTATTTTTTTGTTTAATTTTTTTATTTTTTATTATGGCTGTTTTGCACCATGTACAATTGGGGACCACTTAATTCCCTAAACGTGATGCACTATGAAGATAGAATATTTATGTAATGAAATTATTTCTGGAGCTGACTTTTGAATCTATATTTTTTTTCTCTTAACTCGGTAGAGAGATTACTATTTTTCACCTTTAATCTTGTGACATATTCTACTTTTTAGATTGAAATAGCGGTAATAAATTTTTTAATTGGAATCCACCATTTTATTTCTAGCAATGTCGAAATCGATTTACTATCTTTTATTTGGAGTATTCCTTTAAAAAAAAAAAAAAAGTGACTCGTTAGTTCTTGTGGCCCCTGTGTCTTGAGCAAGTAAGCCCGAAGACTGTCTTAAAGCCTGGTACCTTGAGCCAACTAAGTTGAGAGCTGCCGATCAAAGGATCGCTACATGGGCCATAGGGAAAGCTTAAAAAGAATAAACCCTTGAGGTCACTATAATAAGCACTAATACCTAATGGAAAAAAGGGTATGTGCTAATGGATTAGGATCTGGATTCCTTGGACTCAAGCCATTAGGTCCGCAGGGGTCTCTTAAAACCTGGTACCTTGAGCCAACTGGATCGGCAGCTGCCAGCCGAAAACAAGCTACATAGTTCCGAGGGAGACATGCCTGAAAATAAAAAAAAATAAAAAAAACAAAAAGAATGATGAAAAAAAAAAAAGCAAAAAAAAGGGCAAACAAGAGATAAAAGAAAAGCGTTTTAATTTCACTATTGATTAGTAGTCAATGATTAGAATAGCTTATTCCTTCTATTATTCTCTCTATTCCTCTTAAATTTGGAAGATTTGAAATAAGACAAAGGAGAGAGAAGTTCTAAGCTCATATACCAGTAAAAAGACTTGAATTGCGAGACACGAGTTCGAACCAGTATAATAATAACATCACATAAATATTCTCTACTCTCAAGTAAACATTAAAATATGTTTGGAAAATAGTTTTCACAAGTTATTCTTACTATTGTATGCCTGGCTAAAATTTTCCATCATTGGCTAGTTTAAGTTGAATCTTGCTTGAGGACGAGCAAGGAGTGGGTTAGGGGATGTTGATGTGCCTTATATTTAATTATTTTAATCTTCATTCCTGTGACATATTTGGCTTTAACATGTCTGTTTTGGTTTTAATCTAGGTACATTTGGGCTTGGAGTGCAACGGAGCAAACAAAGGTCGAAAAGTCGCAGAATCAAGCGTCATCGAGGCATAATTGAAGACTACTTTGAGAAACCCAACCACGTGTGCAAAATAAGTACCCATAGGGTCAAGATTCGGTCAAAATGAGTCTTTCCTCGGGGCGTGTGGATCTATTGACCATGCATTTTGGCAATCAGTCATGCTTAATATGAGCAAAAGGTTGAAAGAAGGGTATTTATGACCCAATAATTTGCTAATATACTCATTAAAATGAGCAAAAGATTAAAAGAAGGGTATTTATGATCCAATAATTTGCAAATATAGTAATGAAACCAATTGGGTCTATGTGAACTCTTCAAGAGCTTCCGTTTGCTATATAATTTGGCCCATAACTTCTTACAGATCAAAAGTTACACTCCTTTTAAGTTAACTGCGCAAGCTACAAAGGGAGGTGCTGATCAATCAGCTTGACCATTGATCGATCGGGGATGGCACAGGGCCAACCCTGAAGCGTGCCCCACTTATAAATATGGAGGGGAAGACTAGTGTGCTGTCGCAGACAACCAAATATAAAACCTATACTCCTAAAAATACATGTAGTGGTGCGAATAAGGATCGTTCCCACTGAGAGTATCTAGCCTAGTCTTATGCTACGTGAAGAAGGATGGGGATGGGGGGGGGGGGGGGGGGGGGGGGGGGGGGGGGGGGGCGGTGTTGGTTTGGGTCTGACGAAAACAATTTTAAGAAAAGCAATTGAGGAACAATTCAAATTGAAATATTGAAATCAATCAAAAGAACAAACCTTTG